>OZ038003.1:2477500-2728000 GCA_964035705.1 Porites rus | reverse complement strand
GGTCTACCCCAAGCCTAGCTTGTTAAATAGACTCTCTTCTAGTTCTACCGAGAGATGTCGTTCTGAACTTTCTATCATGCACCCGCACTAATAATGTCACTAACCTTGAAAGGTCCGTGTACAGTTGAACCTCTCTACAATGGCCACCTTGGAGACAGAAGAAAGTGGCCGTTGTAAAGAGGTCGAAACAAGAGTCAATGTATGGATTTTTTGTCCGCGGGGACGCAAAAAAGTGGCCGTTGTAGAGAGGTGGCCGTTAGCGGACAGTTTGCTTTATTCCTGGGGAAGGAAAGCCCTTACATTTTCTCTATATTCAACCCGCTTAATACGGACACCCAGTTAATAAGGGCACTTTGTATGGCCCCACATGAACGGGGTTTGACTGTACTTGTGTTGCTGTCATATTTTTCATATGACTACGATGATGAGCTGCTGATGGTGATCGATGATGAAGATGACGGGCCCTTAGCAGAATATGGTCATATGGTAGAAACAACACCTTGTTGGATGGCCCTGAACGACGCAATGGAACCTTGAAAAGAAAGGATTTTAGTGTTTTGAATGATGTAATCTCTTTATTTTTCTTGTCCTTCTGCTTCGTTTGCCACCCAGCAAGGTTTTTTTCTACCATGTGATCGTATCGTGCAAAAGGGCTTAAGATTGGATTCTTGTCGATGGTGAAAATGATGATAAAAGATGACGATCATTGGTGTCAAAGATGATAGTAATGGCTGAAAGGTGCCCCTTATAATGAGAATTAAACAGGAACTCTCTTCCAGTTGATTTTTTTCTTTACCTTGTTTGCACGTTTTATTATCAGGCAAAAGCCTCATTTCAGTTGGACACGCACAAGAATGGCCGTGAACATTCAACAAGCATAAATGACTGCATCCTCCGTTAGTGGTAGAGTTGCAGGGATTTTGACCTGCAAAAGAATATTCAATGACCAGGGATCATATTTTCCCCTTACACAATTTGGCACTGAAGTGTCAAAATAAATGTAAAGGCGAAATGCTTAGCCAAAGTGAGATCTATAGAAGTTTTGCTTTGAAATAATGTTCGACAGAGATTCGGAGTTAAACAAGACGCTCTTTTATTCGAACTTGCTGGGAGATTAGGGAATAAATGAAGAGGCGATTAACTCTACTCAAATCAGGATTTCCTCGCTGAAAGGTTTTGACGACCTACTTTATCGACGGTGGAGTATATTTAAATTTTATATCGTGTTCGACCATTTGTTTCTGAATTGATTGAGTACACGTGTGAGTGGAGTACACGAAAATCAAGGGCCTCGATTTGAGAGAAATTACATCATTGCCAAAGGGCAAAAATGTGATGAACATGGCGCGTCATTTCAATCCGGCATCGCCGAAAATATACTGCATGCTCATCACAAGGCTCGTTTGCATAAAATGAAAGTTTACAACACCCCACCAGTTAGCCTCACCGTCGACGTTTTGCTCATAAAGATCCTTCTTTATTTCGACCACTAAAGTATTCTCTTGTTTCCAAGTAATCAACGCTTTTAAGCGATAGAATTCGTGAACCAACCCGTTCCGAAAAAGCTTGACATGTTTCGCATTAATCTTCCCTAAGCTTCCTTCTCAACACATGAATGGTGCACTAAATATGTTTTCGGTCACATGGCGATTCTTATCCCCAGTTTCCACGGTACCCGCTGGGAACGACGGGGATCACGACTCCCCTTTTGCGATACATATATATGTAAAAAATAAACCCTTGTATTTGTAGAGTCTCTCTGCTAAGCAAGCTCCATTCGTTAGAGGTCGATACTTTAAGCGTTGAATACATACATGTCGGGTAACGTAATTGTCCTTAAAATCAAATGTAAGTGGTTGAAACTGCAAAGGAAAGACCCGTTTCGTTAAAAACTTCGAGGGGCTCACCTGGCCTTGGTAACTGTGTAGTAGGATCAAAAACGCGAACGTCAAAGAGTTGCAACCCAGTGCTTTGCCACACCTTCTTACATTGCAGTTTTCCAGTGGTGTTATCCCGATCTGTAGAATGAATCCCTTTTGATGACCAGTCTGTCCAAAATAGTCTGTTCTCGTACAATGTGATACCAAAAAGATGCCCTAACGCACACTGATCTGGTGATCTGAATATCTTCTCGCGATTTGAGCCATCGTAGTTTGCCATAGCTATGTAACGAGGCACCTTTGCATCGGTCCAAAATAATTTCTGGTTGTTGTAGTCTAATGTCAGCCCATTTGGCCATTGAATATTTTGTTGTATTATAACTCGGCGATTTGAGCCATCCATCTCTGCTCGCTCGACTTTCGGTTCTTTACCCCAGTCTGTCCAAAACATGTAACTGAAATATAAATAAAGGAACAAATGATGAAAGACAAAATAAAATGGTGACACAATGAAACCCAGATAAAAGGAAAACCCCTTGTAACATTGTAACAAATGACATTCTTCACCTAAGTTACAGTAAAATTTTTATGGGTAAGGACGCCAATATAAAGAACTCCAGTTATATTTAACGGAACTCTTCCCTTCGTTCTACCCACTATGGGACTGTTTTCGGGACGTTATATCGCTTCTTTCATTGGCTGTTACGTGGTTACACAGGAAAATGCGATCCCAAACAGTTCTACAATGCAATTCAAGACCACACAGAGGAACGCACAGAAGCAACTTTAACGTGACCTCGGGCAAAATCGTTCAGATCGTACGTTATTAAAATTGCAGAGAAGTCTTAATTTATTAAGCGTACATCTAGCCTAAGAAACAGCCAACACTCAAAGACACCGCCACTGGTTTCTACGCGAAATGAAGAAACAGGCACAGAAATTCTATACTGATGGCGTGTCACTTCCCAGATCTGGGTAGTGCTTCCGACTGGCTGAAGCAAGTACAGTTTGGGACAATATCTTCTTGTAATATCAATTGGCAATCTCGAAGTCAAACTCCTTGGTTGAAATGTTTATCTTGATTTACCCAGGCCAGTAATTCAAATATAAATAAGAGCCTGCTTGATTTTGCTTGGCTAAACAGGTTCTTAAATTTTTGGGTATAAAGGTGCTAGCAGGTTCTTAGACCACAAGTTCTTATTACCGGGTGTTTACTGTATGTAATCATCTCATACCCTTTTTAATATTTAAATAAATTTACCCAGAAAGTGGATCAACAGCAATCGCTCTTGGCTTATCCAGCTCAGTCCGAATGAGAACTTTACGATAAGACCCATCCAAATTCGCAATTTCTATTCTCGATTTTCCTTCCTCAATATTTTCTGTCCAATACAATTTTCTTGCTACCCAATCTACAGCGATTCCTTCAGGCGCTATCAGACCCACTGCAATCACATCTTCGACCTTCTTAGCACCTCCTGTGATCTGAATTCGCTGGATCTTGTTCAAGACAGTATCCATCCAAAATACTAGTCCTTTAGCATAATGGAAATCTACTGCAATGGCTCTCTTGAGACCTTCTAACACAGAGCTTTCGGTGCTGTTTTGAATGTTAACAACTCTGATAGCATCTCCACGGCTGTATAAAAGAGGTGGAGCTGGAGAAAATAAGTAAAAGTAATTTAGTAAAGTTAGGATCGGTATGGCTGGCCGTCTGTTCGTATAAGCAGATGTCTGTTAAGAAATTCTCTTGACGGTGCAGCGGAAAGGATCCTAGGGAAGGCTTCAAAACGTACAAGCACTTGGGAAGCCTCAATGTGAAAAGCGAAGGTTAAGCAGCTTTCTATGCAAAGCGTTCGGAAGAGCAGGGAAATTGTAAGTTCGTGCCTGTATGTCGATGATGGTGAATAAACTGGTGCCAGAACTAGGGTAGGGACGCAATCACATTAACTTTAGGCCTGACTGAAGCCGGCAGGGCTGGGAAAATCTTTTTTTGTGGCCGAATCCCCCTCTTTTCTTTGTGATTTCCCGAATCTCGCACAGTTTTTTGATCAAGTCCCGGATCCTGAAAGTACTCTTCCAGACCCTCTTTATAGAGGAAAAGACGTATCTTTTGCTACCACAGCGCTTCAAAATTAGCATCAGAATTAGTGTTAACAAGTATTCGTAAACAACAACAAAAAAAACCTACTAGTACTAGCGACTACACAGTCAGTCTCGTCCGATTTATCACCACAGTGGTCATAATCATCACAGACAAATAAACTGGGAATACAGCGTTTAGTTGTTCTGCACTGAAACCGGCTGCTTGAACAGGTCCCAGACTCTTTGCAGTCTTGTTCGTCCGAGCTGTCTGAACAGTCACTTTGACCATCACACACCCATGTGTCAGGGATACAATTTCCGGTTTTATTGCACGGAAACTGGCTGCTGCCACAGGTTGCAGAGTCTTTACAGTCTTGTTCGTCTGAGCCGTCTGTACAGTCAATATCGCCATCACAAACCCATTTGTCAGGAATACAAACTCCTGTTGTATTGCACTGAAACTGACTGCTTCCACAGGTAGTAGCGTTGACGGTTTTACACCCCTTTTCGTCCGAGGTGTCTGTACAGTCACTATCGCCATCACAAACCCATTTGTGAGGGATGCATTTTCCTGATGCGTTGCATTGAAACTCGTCACAGGCTTGGGTCGTACAGTTTTGCTCGTCTGATCCGTCTCCACAATCGTTTTCGGCATCGCAAACCCAGACGCCTGGGATACAGCTTTTAGTTGATCTGCACTCAAACTGGCTGCTTGTGCAGTTCGAAGAGTCTTTACAACCTTGTTCGTCCGAGCCGTCTGTACAGTCACGTTCACCATCACAAACCCATCTATCGGGGATGCATTTTACCGTTTTATTGCACTGAAACTGGCTGCTGTCACAGGTAGGAGAGTCTTTACACCCTTGTTCGTCCGAGCCGTCTGAACAGTCACGTTCGCCATCGCAGACCCACGTATTAGAGATGCATTTTCCCGTTGCGTTGCATCGAAACTGATCATCTTTACAGGTATTTGTGGTGCAGTGTTGCTCGTCTGATCCGTCTGCACAATCGCGATCTAAATCGCAAACCCAGTTTTTTGGAATACACTTTTTGCTCCGTTTACATTGAAACTGTACTGGTAAACATTGTTCTGAAGCTAAAAACAGAATAGTTACCAAAGAGAATGAAAATCGTTTAAAAAAAGGCTTAGCTTATCCAGCTAATTCACAGATACTCCTCTCAAATACGTAGAAACAAATAATTCAAATACAACACATAACAGGATTAAAAAACCAGTTGGCTATTTACAAGCGTGGCCGATGATCTGAACTCGGGACGACCGAGAACAAATCCTCCAAGTCGCCAGAGCGGGACTCGAACCCGGAACCGCCGGATTGCGAGTGCGACGCGCTCACCACCTAACTCACCACCCGGCCATGCTGTGAAGGAGGGTGGGGGGGGGGGGGGTGGATCTCCCCAATTTTTTTTTCGGCCCTTCGGACCTCAGTTTGGTCTAAAAATAAGGGGCGGACCCGGGCCTCCCCTGGATCCGCCACTGGACCGTTTTGAGGGAGGAATTTTGACCCAGTTTCCCTCGCAACAGGGCCCCCAAACAGACCCACAATGCAATTCGACACGACGCCAACCCATTCTGCTCTCTCGCTCAGCTTCAAAATGACCAGTGCTGTCGACGATAAGAAACTGTGCAATAATTATCAAGAGAGGGGGGAGGGGGGTGGGTTTTTGCAAAGAAGGGGAAGGAGCAGAGTGAAAGTTAATACACCAAGACAGAGCTGTATTGTTCATTTATGTCCCTAAAATGGAAGCAAGAGAAATAAATTAGGTGAATAATCGATTCTGTGTGGTTTAACGATGCCGATTTGAAAGAAAAACGTTTTGTAGATCAATTCTAGCGGTTTTCTGTTGCCTCTATGTAGGGTGAGACAGCAGACCGCCGTTTACTGGTTCCGATCATCTCAGCTAACGCATGTAAATCTCCGTCTCTCCATCCATGCATACATCAAGGCAACACCCGAACGATCATCATAAGAATCTAGAATTTTGTTTTTAGAAACTTCATCATTTGTCAGTTACATGTAATAAATTACTTAGTAGCCTTACATGTGGTCGTCGCGGATTCTGTGGCTCTGGTTTCCTTTACAGGATTTGTTGTTGTCGCTTTAGTAGATTCTGATGCTGTAGTTGTAGGTGGTGGTGTGGTTGAAATGAAATTTTCACATCTCATTCCTGTATAATCAGATGTGCAGCTAAGAGATTAACAGGGAAAAATTTGTTAAAATAATTTCCAAGTGGTTTCCGTAAAAACAAGTTAGGTGAAGGATTAATCGCGTTCCAGGGTTATCCAGTTATGACTGATCAATTTACCTGTCTGTTTTTCTAACTTTGTGTCTGACCAGCTATTTTGCCATTCATGCAGTCAGTCCGTCAGTCAACCAGTCTGCTCAGTCCATCAGTCAGGGAGTTAGCCAGTCAGCCAGCAAGGTCAACCAGCCAGTGGGTCAGTCACCGGACAGTCATTCATTCATTCATTCATTCATTCATTCATTCATTCATTCATTCATTCATTCATGCCGTCAGTCAGTCAGTAAGGTCAGTCTGTCTGTCAGTCAGCCAACAAGGCCAGGTGGCCAGCGGGTCAGTCCATCAGTCAGTCAGTCCGTGCGCCAGTCAGTAAGCCAGCAAGGCCAGACAGACACTAGCTGGTCAGTCAGTCAGTCAGTCATGCAGCCAGCAAGGCCAGCCAGTTACCGGGTCAGTTAGGCAGTCAGTAGATTCAGAGATTCAGAGGCCGATACCTCAACGTTATGGATTTTGTTTCATACTGAAATATCGGTGAAAATTGAAACCATTTTTCTAGTCAACATTTGATGAAGACGAAGTAAATGCCAACAAACGCGAACTTGAGTGTAAATAAAATGATCACTACTTATGTCCATACCTACACAATGGAAGCTTATTGTCCCTCTCAGTGCACGTTCCACCATTGCGGCAGGTATCGTTTTTACACAAGAAAATGTCTGCAAAAATACATCTCCTTTTTGAGAAAATGTCAGTACTCCGATAATTAAGTTAAGTAATCACGCGAAACTTTGACAATACGATTAACTATTGTGAATTGAAAAACAACAGTATCAAGCAGCATTTCTTAATTGTATGAAAAAGTAGAACATATAAATATCATTTTAGCGTCGATCGGAGATAAGAGGTAGAACGTACATGTACATATGAACCTTAAAGCCGATTTACACAGTATTAATTTGTTGTATATATATGATGTGCATATGATAAGCCTTCGACACGCGTTCTGTCCTGTACATTAGTTCTACAACGGACTTGCCATCGTCGTAGGTCTGATTTAACATGTTTTTAAAAATTTAGGTTATAGTTTTATTAACTAAGCACATTGCAGGCGACAAAGCTGCACCATGTAAATCAGCTTTAAGCAGAGTTTTTTTGACTCATTTTCTAATCGTGTTAAAATAAACTGCAAATAAATATACTGCAAGATGGGCTGCTCACAAGCTTAAACCACAAAAAAAAAAAAGAAAGAAAAGAAAAAACACAAAAACGGCAAACAAAACAACCAGCGCGGCGTATGTGCAGTAACCAGCCTCATTACAAGAGCCTTTGCTACTCTTGTCTAGCAGAACAGCAGTGGTACTTAGTGCTGACCGAAAGGACAGAAAGGACCACAGTCTTTGGTTGAAAAGTCTGATTAGAGGAAATTAAAATAAAAGAATATAGAAGTCGGGGGTTGGGGAGGAGATAGCCTGAGAAAACAGGCGGTATGTCCTGATGCAACCACTGGTTTCCCTGTGAAATGCCGTCTGCTAAATCAGTATGGAATGGGTGGAGACGATTCTAAAGTACACCGGCATACACATGCGTACACTAGTTATTATGACCACCATATAGTCCACGGCTTACCGTGAATGGTTGACAGGTTCACAGCCCTTATTCCCCTAAGTGCTTGAATGCCATCAATGATTGTGTATCTCTCGCCACCAGTTTCCTTGTTACAACTCTGAATGACCCTTTGACTCCAGTCTGTCCAATACAAGCGGTCGCCAAGCAACGTCAAGCTAAACACATGTGGCACATTCACATCTAGAACTATTCTACGGCCGCTGCCGTCCATGTTCATCGTCTCGATTTTGTCTAATTTGGCATCAGCCCAGAAGAGTTTACCATTCTGGATATCAACCACAAGACCATTGGGCCACACAATGGATGAGTTTACCAGGGTCCTGCGATTGCTCCCGTCCAGTTCGGCTCGTTCGAGTTTTGGATTCGCTCCCCAATCTGACCAGAAAATGTAGCTGAAAAATGCGTGAAAAGAAATGCTTTTCAGTTACTCTTGAGTTAACTTTATCACACCGATAAGGTCCGATAACAACATATCGCCCTTCTTAATCATAGCAATCAACTGTCACTAAACTTTTCAAGAATGTTTGTTACGAATATACTAGCACCTACCCGGAGATGCGACACCCTGAAGAAAAAAATACATTGTTTGCTCGCAAATAAAATTTTACGCGCCAATTGAACTATGAATTTGCATAATTATTTTAACCAGTACGCGAAAAGAAGTTGGGGGCTTAATTGGTACGGAAGATGGTGTTTTGAATTTTGAATCCGCCATGATGTGCACGAAATAACAAATAATGTCGTAGTCATGCCATCATCTGTTTCGTATTGCCTTTACGAACAGAGCTCAGCACACATTTCATTTTTGCTAATTTTGTTCTTTCGTTATTCTGCTGGGGAACTTGAAGCATGAAAAATACTTGAAAAAATTACGGGACGGAGGAAGTGTAGTCCATTTGTTCGTCTGGGATTTAAATTTCCTAGAAATCCCTTCTTTATTTAATGTTCTAAATAATACATATGTTAGTTTGTCATTTAAAATAACTGTTTTAAGGGCGAGATCTAAAAATATAAAAAGTTACGAAATAAAGCACTGCAGCTAACCCACGAGTCGGATCCATTGCCAAAGCTCGTGGCTCGTCAAGGCCTTCGTTGATAAGAATTTTTCTTGAAGAGCCGTCTAGTCTAATGACTTCAATGTTATCGTTTTCCGAGTCCGTCCAATACAAACTTCGTGCCACCCAATCAATCGCGATGCCTTGGGGGCTCTTGATTCCATCATCCACCATAACCTTTATATCTTAGCGAAAAAAAGAAAAAGGTGAACACACTTTTCCTGTGATGCGCTTCTCTAAATACACGTACTTGCAAGCGCTTCTCAACCCCAGTGTATGTTAATCCAGATTTCGGAATTTGGGAGATTCTTGCTTGTGTAATTTAGGATTCGGTAAATTCTTTTATCCTGGCTTTGGAATTCGTTATTCAGCTCAAAGGAATAACAAAACCCCGTCTGAAATTCAGGCTACATTTCAGGAGGTTTTGTAGAGTGGAATAGTAATAGTTTCTTCAGCTGATTTTTCTACCTTGCAGGGCAAATTACTTGAGGAACATATGACATCCAAGTTATGCCCTCAGCTAAGGGACGACACTTCGAGAGAGTTTAATTTTCCATTGACGTTTTTCCTGATCATTGATGTCATGGTATCCTAAGGCCCGGTTTAGACGCCGAACTTTTCATGAGCCGAACCTGATTCGAATTAAGGCCGACCCAAATTATTTACACCGGCTGAATTGATTCAGACGCCGTTCTTTATTGCAGCTGAACTAAGTTCAAAAGGGGGAAAATGCTCATTTCGGTCAAACTGCTTACAAAATACGTTGTAATAATTTATGCATTAGGTTCGGTACATGAAAAGTTCTGCGTCTGAATCAAAGCCGTTCCAAAGTCGCTCCAAAGACGAAATTCCCGGCCGAGCTAGGTGAAAAGAACGGCTGAGCCGTTCCAAATTGAAACGGGCGTTCCTAATTGATTCAGACGCCGAAGTTTTCATGAACTTAATTCAATGTATTAGGTTCGGCTCATGAAAAGTTCGGCATCTGAACCGGGCCTTACAACTTCTAATATTTGACAAAAAACAACATACATACCCGTTCCGTCCATTCTGGATCTCTTTATGACAGCTTTCTCACTCCAGTAAATAAATTTGTGGACAGGATCAAAATCAACGTCCACTAAACTTTCGAGGTCAGAAACTGGCAACACAACATCCGTGCGATCAGGAGTGTCGAGTGAAACGCGATGCAGAGCTTCTTTTCTCGCAAATATAAGGAAACTCTTTGGACCTGTTAGAAAAACGGTCGTTGAGTGATAGAAAATTAATCTATTCGAGGCAGCGGGCAAATCTGCTTTTTTCTTCGGACATCTCCCTTAAAATTAACATATACAAAGCGTCCCTGCCGTTTTTTTTAGTGATTTGTCTTGATTATTTACAAGGAAAACACGGGTCTGCCTTCCTTCAAAAGATAGGTTCTTGGTGCCGAACCCAAAGGTGATTTTCTATGCATAGTTTGACTGGATTTAGCGCACAGGTAACTTCATGGAGAAATGTTTTATTGTTTTGTCCAACACCGCGGGTAGGTCTTAAAAACGAGGGAGAAATTACACTGGAAAGGGTAAGTTAAGGAGAAGAGGATCCAGAACTCTTAAAGAGCATCTTTGTCCAAAAATTAGGGTTCTAAAAGGCAGATTTCATTGCGACTGGTTCTTTGAAAATTCTGCACAATTTCAAAGTAAAAGGGGAAGAGCGGCGGCTTCATCGAAATGGAAATCCTCCCTTGAACTGTCAACTCAAAGTTATTAAACTACTATTACAAATTAGCAATTCATCCAATCCATCTAATGCACACAGCATTTCACTACCACTTTACATTCCCTGCACTTATGTGCCCGAGTGCCATATTTTTGGAACACCAGCTGATTAGCCAATACGCCCCGACACAACTTGTCTGGGCAAAAAATTGGACCCAGCTCAACCAAAGGCATCCTACTTAATTTACAAATAAAAATCTTCTTGGACTACAAAAAGCCTGACCAAGCCTACCTTCCCGCCTTTGCCCTGTGGGAGAACTGTGTATGTTTATGCTGGTGAAAGGTGATAATGATGATGAGAATGGTGATGATTATATTTAATACTATGGTTAATGACGTTGCTGAAAATAACAATCAGTAATGATGATGATGATGATGATGATGATGGATTAAAGGATCCCGCCTTGTATGATGATCACCGTTCCAGAAAAGGAAATGATGTTTATACCTTTCTCGCATGTTTTACCATCTGGTAAAAGCCTCACACCAGTCGGGCACGCACAAGAACGGCCACGAACATTCAACAAGCATAAATGACTGCAGCCTCCGTTATTGGTAGAATCACAAGGATTTTGACCTGCAACGAATAAATGGTTAGAGGATCATACTTGAGAAATACTACGAAGGAAAACAGCGAAAAATAAAATGGTTTTATTAAATGATTGTGGGTACAAAGGGAAAACGGTGTATTTAGAAGAGGCTGGTAATTCCCTCGCTTACAAAAGAACGCCAGAATTGAGTAAAAATATCAATACAACAGCTTCAAATTCCAGAGAGCAAAAAATAGGCAGCGAATCGTAGTTCTTTCTGCAGAAAACTTTGAGGAACTCACCTGGCCTTGGTGATTGTGTAGTAGGATTAAAAGCGCGAATACCAAAAGGTTTTAGCCCAGAGTCCGGCCAAACGTCTTTACACCGCAGCTTTCCAGTGGAGTTGTCGGTAGAATGGATCCCATTCGATGACCAGTCCGTCCAAAATAACTTTTTCTCGTACAATGTGATAGAAAAAAGATGCCCTAATGCACACTGTTCTGGGGATTTGAATATTTTTTCGCGATTTGAGCCATCGTAGTTTGCCTTAGCTATGTAACGCAACCTGGCATCGGTCCAAAATATTTTCTTGTTTTTGTAGTCTAATGTCAGCCCATTTGGCCATTGAATATTTTGTTGTATTATTACTTGGCGATTTGAGCCGTCCATTTCTGCTCGCTCGACTTTCGGTTCTGTACCCCAGTCTGTCCAAAACATGTAACTGAAAGACACAATGTACTAGAGTGAATGCCCTGATAATGAACCCTATATTACGAACTCCCGGCGTAACGAATCACATCCTTCGTCCAAGTTACAGTAAAATGTAAAGAACAGATCCCCCCCCCCCTCACACACACACGCACAAAAATGGAACAATGATTATCATTATTGTGACACAATGGGGACCTTAAGATCCGAAGACGGCTTTTCTGTACATTTCTTTGCCGTCACTGCACGACTATGACTTGGAAATGCCTAATTTCACGTTTTAAAGAGGAAGTACACAAGCTACGAAGAACTGATTTCCTCCCTCTTTCTGGACTTGGATATGGTTCTTAGTAATTCAGCTTTAGGAGGTTTTGCCTACGTTTGACAAAGTTAGTGACTTGGAGTAATCGCGATGAAGGTTGAAAGAACGAGAATTCACTTTTTCAGCGACGTTTTCGCTGCCGTCGCCGTCCTCCGAGTTTGAAGTTCCCTAATAAAACTCTGATATACAACAAATACCTTTTTATAAAAAATGACGATTTGTTCCATTTGTTACTTTTTACGATTAGTCATCCCAAGAAGATCCACAATGCAATTCGACGCCATAAGAAAGAATAAAATGATCACTAAAGGAAACCACTGAGATCTTTTAAAAAATTCTCTGCACTAATTTTTTTAAGGAAATGTATGAAGATCGGTCTGGAGAATTTGTATTTGGATACTGGGGCTTAAAGGCACCACAACTTTGATCGGTGGCCCAAGTAAATGGCTACAAGTTTTGATGAAATATCCAATAACTGTACGTGATCAATCTTCATGTTTAAATAAACTTACCCAGAAAGTGGATCAACAGCTATCGCTCTGGGTTTATCAACGTCTGTCCAAACGAGAACTTTACGATAAGACCCATCAAAATTGGCAACTTCTATTTTCGATTTTCCTTCCCCAATATTCTCAGTCCAATACAATTTTCTTGCTACCCAGTCTACAGCGATTCCCTCAGGCCCTTGTAAACCAAATGCTATCACATCTTCGACCCTCTTGTCGTCTCCTTTGATCTGAATTTGTTGGATCTTGTTGGAGACTTTATCAGTCCAAAATATTGCTCCCTCAGCATAGTGGAAATCTACTGCAATGACTTGCTTAAGACCTTCAACGATGGAGCTTTCGTTCCGTTTTTGAATGTTTACAAATCTAATGGCATCTCTGCGGCTGTATAAAAGCCATGGAGCTGTAGAGAAAAAAGCCTCAGTAGGTAATTACAACGAGAACGCGAAAACTCAAAAAATTTTCATTGAAAATAGTTCGCCGCTTCTGATTGGATCGAATTCCTCGGCTAATTCTTCATAATGTATAAAATATCAGCAAGTTCACAGCAACAAACCAATGAGTGGTGCCGGATCTCCCAGTTGTAGACCTGGATCAGTACGTACAATTAAACTTGTAGAAAAATTTGGGCAATTAATTTGTTTAAATATATATATTTTTATTTTATTCTTTTGTTTACTTCTTCATCGCCTTGCAGTAAGGATCAGTTTGCCGTTTCATATAATTCTTCATAACCAGCTGGCGCATACCGCATTCGGAAGATGTAGGTAATATACCATCGATTCGATGAAATTAACAATAATTCGATTCGGGTTTCGTATGGTGTGAAAAATTATCCAGATAGTTAATTGAGGGCCGGGGTGTATAACAGCCTCCGAAATTGATATGAAAATGATTTTCCTTCTCATGAAAGTAAACTCATTCTCACAAGAAATGTTTCGCACTTAGCCTCGTTTTGAAAGTGAGGAGGTTTGCAATTTTGCGTCTCTTGCACCACTTTTAGGCCTCAATACGTCCACGGCGCAGGCCTAGATATAACCACAAGAAAATGGCACGCACCGTACTCACTTGCCGAGAATGCGCGCTCATTAAAAGGGGTTGAGGCTTACTATAGGCAAATCTTTGCTAACGTCATTGTTTACATTTTTGCTCATTAGCATACGAGTTACCTCATAAAAGCCGTGGCCGTATATATGAACTAAATGCAAAAGTTGAAAGAGCTGATTAAGTTGAGCAATTTGTGCAATTTCCAGCTCTTTGTAAGCAATATTGAGGGAAATATCAGCCATCAAAACTGCGAAATTGCTGGGAGCCATACATTCTCTGTTAAATTTCCAGCTTTTAGACGAGAATTTCTCCGAAACTATTCGGTGTATTGGGCTCAAATTTCAGAGATAACTGAAACTAATATGCCCTTTCAGTATTCAGAGTTTATATTTTATTAGCTTCATCAGATAGCGATAAACATATGTTAATGAAGCAAAAAGTGTAAACAAAGATTCGCCTGTAGAAGTCGGGGTAACTAGGGCAAGCCTTCGGTGACTTGAGGAATGAAATACATCTCAATGATGATAATGTTACCTGCGGTATCACATTTCTTGTTATCATAAAGTAAAAAGAGGCCTGGCGGACAGTGACAGGAATAACCATCCGGGTAAGAGTCTTTTGGAGCCAATAAACAGACGTGGCTACAGCTTGTGGATCCTGCTTTGGGCTGGCATGGATTTCCGCCTGGGTAAAATAAATAAATAAATAAATAAATAAATAAATAAATAACTATTTAGAGGAAGCACTTCTACAAGTGGTTCTTCATCTACCTGATTTCTGATCGAATTGGAACTCGGAAATGTTGGTTTTTGAGGAGAAGGGAGCACCGGAGTACCCGGAGAAAAACCTCTCGGGTCAAAAAAAACCCAACATCAAACTCAACCCTTATTTGGCGCCGACGCCGGAATTTGCTTGGACTGAGGCCACATTGTTGGGAAGCCAGTGCTCGATACTTGATCCTCTTAAACTACAAATGCGTGAACTTCCTTCTATAAAGACACGATCACAAATTCTCATTGGAATGATCATAAACACCATAGGATTTCACTCACGGTCTAAAACGTTAGAACCACAATAAACAGCACGGCAGGAAAGTACTACTCAGTAGCTTTTATTTGGATGATCACACTTAAGGATTTCATCCACAGACTCAAAAGTTAGGTCCACCGTGTACAGCGTCACTAACAGTACCTCAGGAAAGTAAAATAAAACGTAATGCAAGGCTGGCAATACAGCAAAAGGCTGATTTATTTGAGGTTAATATTTCGGCTAATTAAATTAGCCTTCCTCAAGGCTACAGCTACACTAAAAGGGAATACTATAACGGCTAAAAAGTACTGCTAGGAACGTACTGCTCGGTAGCTTCCATTCAAATGGACAGACTACAGGATTTCCATCCACTTACTAAAAAGTTAGAACCATCTTGTACAACGTAATAAACAACTACCAAAAGAAAGCACTGCTCAGAAGCTTTCATTTAAATGGTCACACTTTAGGATTTCATCCATAGACTCAAAAGTTAGAGTAACTGGTACAGTGTAATAAAAAGAACCTCAGGAAAGTACTCGCTGCTCAGCAGCTTTCACCTAAATGATCACACTTAAGGATTTCATCCATAGACTCTAAAGTTAGAACCTCCTTCTAGAGTGTAATAAACGGTAACACAGGAAAGTATTACCACGTAGCTTCTATTCAAAAAGTCACACTATAGGATTTCGACAGATTGTAAATGTGCTTCAATTGACATTGGGAATAAGAGGGTTACCTGTTTATATGAGAAAGGACAGCCCGGTTAGCCGGGCTGCCCCGCTTTACTGGGCTGGCCCGGCCCATGCTTTTTTTCCTCTTGAAAGTGTCGATGTGTTTATATAAGAAGAAGGACTGACCCCGCGGCTTCCAGCCTCCTTCTCATATAAATACACCGACTATTTCAAGGGGACACAAGGCATTAGCCGAGCCACCCCGGTAAAGCGGGGCAGCCCGGCTTACCGGGCTATCTTTCTCATAGTGATAATCTCACCTGGTGGTACTGGCTGCCTCAATCTGTGATACACGGCTATCTCTTTTGGCGCTCGTAACTTGCGACCCATCCTCACCCAGCTATTGCCAGTGGCTTTGTCCATTCTTATCACCCCTCTACGGCGGTTACGTTTTGCCAGATAGATAGAATCGCCAAAAACAGTTATACCATAAGAGGAACGAACGTACCAACTACGTATAATAATTTTGCGATCAAAGCCATTTAGATCTGTAGATTCTACGGTACCGAGTCTTGCATCTGTCCACCACAACCTCCCTTCTTTATAGTCTATAGTCATTCCGTTTGGCCATACGATGTCTCGATCGATGAGGACTTTTCGAGTGGACTTGTCCCCATTCATGCCGCACTTTTCAATTTTAGCTGGGGTGCCCCAGTCAGACCAGTACATAAAGCTGCAGGGCAAAAACGGATGTGATTCAAAGTGCACGAGTGGAGAATTATTTATAATTATAGCACTCAACTCGCTTGGAGAACTTTCAAAAGGGAAAAAGAAAAAGAAATTTCAGGAGCGCGAAGGAGCGAAAATAGCGTCCGAGAGAGCGAGGAGGTGCGCGCTCGACAGTCTGAACTGCTGCCCTTATAAGAGTTTTCAGAGACAGGCGTGGAGTGCGAGACACGCAAGAAGGCGAAAAGCGCATGTCTCGCGATTTACGCTTGTTTTTACTCGCGCAAAGGGAAAATGCAGGAATATTATCCTCTCTTGAAAAAGGAAACCTATTCTGTAGGCCAACCTCGCTCCCAGGACTCTCTCCTGCTCGCTCTCACGTAGCGACGAGAATGAGAGGAGCATGGGAACGAGGTTGCCTCTAACCTACTGATACTCTTTCTTACCCAATTAAAGGATGAACAGCTATGGCTCTTGGCTTACTCAGTCCTGTTGTGATTAAATTCATTCGACGATTACCATCAAAATCTGCTACTCCAATGACATCGGTACCTGGATCAGTCCAATACAGCTTTTTATTGACCCAGTCCACAGCAAGCCCCTCAGGAGAGGAAAGACCATCGTCCAACACCATCTCGATGTTACGGCTGTTATTGACAGGTGCGCGCTGAATTTTCTGGGCGTATTTATCAGTCCAGTAGATAAAACCTGTATCAAAGTCGTAATCTACTCCTGCAACACTCCGCTGGTTTGGTATAGTTGTTTCGTGGTCAGTCGAGCCAAGTTTGATACGACTTACATCTCTTAAGTTAGCGATTAAAAGGAATCCATTGAGTTCTGTTGGAAAAAGAGGAAACATGTCGATTTTTTTTTCAGAATTAACTAACTTGTTAATCGCGCTAAGTGCTTTGTTTCGCTTTTACTTGACATCAAAGTTTAGTACCCTTCGAAGAGGCTGCCTCTTTTTGATTGGATGTCGTTTATGGTTAAACAATTATTTGATTTAAAGCAGACTTGGTAAGTGATTGTGAAGTATATGAAATCATTCATTTTTGAACTGCGGTTGTAGATGAGAGTGAAGAATGATCATCGCAGTAAATTTTCCAATTTAAGCAATTGGAAAGAAGAAGCCTGAAAAAAAAAATCAGGGCTGATCATTCTTTACTCTCATCTACAACCGCAGTTCAAAAATGAACTTCACATCATTTCACTCCTCACGGGAGATATGAACTCAATAAATTGACCTCGCTCCCAATGTGTGGCTTCATAGCTCAGTTGGTAGAGCAACGCACCGGTAACGCGGAGGTCACGGGTTCGAATCCCGTTGAAGCCCTGATTTTTTTCAGGCTTCTTCTTTCCAATTGCTTAAATTGGAAAATTTACTGCGATGATCATTCTTCACGCCCTTTGGTAAGTGATTATTGTTTAACGACTGTACGGAAATTTAACCTGTGATTCGTGATTCAGACACGCTCTTCCAGACCGTGACTGAAGTATTCACTTGCTCCAAAGTAATCAAGGCTTTCAAGCTATAGAATTTGTGGACCGACCCGTTCCGCAAAAGCTCAACATCTTTCGATGAATCTTTCCTAAGCTTTCTTCACAAAATAAAACATAGCGCTCTGACACGTCGCGATTATTACCCCCATTTTTTTTTTCAGTTTGTTAAAGTTAAAGTTCAGATTTTCCCTGAACCTAAAGCTCGAGAATTAAAACGCAAACTTGAAATTTGTGGACTTTTAGTGAACAAAAAGGCAGACGAGTAAGGTACTGACGTGTTAAGAAACCCAACGGAAAAATAAAGATCTACGTATTATGCAAGAGGACATGTATAACGTTATGATCAATTAAACATTAAGGACCGCACGTATGCATCTAGTTAAAGTACATTTCAGTTGCGGGTTTTGCCTGTTGTCAATATAGGAAGATAATAAATTGTTGTTTGTTCTGTTATTTCTGTTGTACTTTTTAAATTACCCTGAAACTTAATTGGGTTTAGTTTCTAGGCCGTGTGACGTGTTTAAAACAAAAAGAACGCACATTTTAGTTTTCAATAAAAACCAATGAAAGCGATGAAAATAAAAAATCACTCAAGACTGCGGCTTTGATTTTCAGTATGAATCAATTTATTGTTATCGATTTTTACTGACTATTATTTATGTTATCGATTATTGAATTTGATTGAATGGTATCGTCGGGATTCTGCGATCCTGTCCAAATGTTACAACATTTTAAGAAACAATTACAATATTGAATAGGAAGTTTCAGAAGCCTTTGTGGGCTTATCAGGGAGATCCCCTGTCACTTGAAATCAATTTTATTTGATGACAGACGATTTTGGTTAAGAGTTCATTTAGGTTTTACATCACCAACCAAGTTTTTAAAAAGTGATATTCCAGGCCAAAGACCTTCGACTTCTTAACCCATGTCCCTCCAAAATTACATGTAACGACTAGAAAGTCATTTGCATGATCAATGGAACATTCCCGAATTATGGTGTATGAGGTACTGACCCCGTAGCCCTGGGGGAGGGGGGGGGGGTATTCCAGAGAATTATTGTTTGGGGTGTGCCGCCTGGTTCAAATCATCACCCTATTTCAGACCAAAAAATGTGATTTTCACACCCGTTTTCAGACCTAGTCTGCTACACAGCCGTTTTTAGTGGGAGGAGCGTTGCGTGACGACGCTAAAAACGGCTGTGTAGCAGACTATTCCAGACCTGGCCTCTGAGAAATTATTTCATCAGTACTTAGATGAATTCGCATATTTCTCTTTCTTTCTATCTCATTCGAGTTCCCTCGAGAACCAAACCCGATTCCAGACCCAAATGGGTAAAGTCTATACCCGTTTTCAGACCAAAACGCCCGGGGGGGGGGGGGGGGGGTACTTTAGGAATTTCTGGGTGGGGGTGTGCCGCTGGGATCCTGGAACCCTTAACCTATACCAGAGCTAGTTCAGCTGAATTTTGCTACCCTATACTAGAGTAGTAAACTCCCCAAATCCCCCCTATCCTAGAGTAGCTGTTTTCCAGAAACTACTAAGGTCACTAGCACAGTCTAGCCAAAACAAAACCTTATACCACAATCCCTAGTCTAGATAAAATCTTCAACCAACTGATCAGTTTCCTAAAAAATGATACCCTATTCTAAACCCAAACACTCTGATTTATATACCCTATCCTAGAGTAAACTGCTTAAAAACCATACCCTTCACAGCGGCACATACCTATATAGCCCATATATGGCAGTACCCCCGGGCCAAAACGGCGCAAAAACCCTCTTTGGGGCGCCACATACATACATGGCTTATGTAAGGGAGTACCCACGGGGGGTACTGTATATCAAATCGGTGTGGCCTGTTTATTCAGGTATTGATTTATCAATTAAGAGTTACACAAAATTCTTCTTTACGAAGGTTTTCGACTTACCATCGTTATCACCTCTGTAGCATATCCCTTCTTCCCGTTTCTGAAATCTGTCGCAGTTTAAAGGTTCCGGCCAGTCGAAACCAAAGCCTCTCATTTGCTCTTCGCAGCCACTTCTTGCACTGTCGCAAAGCGAACGACATGGTGGTGGAATTGCTGTCTCCAAAACACTGGGGCAGACAGGAAAGTAAAGGGAACAAAGGAACAAGGCGATATCCCGCGAACAACGCAAATTAATCAAAGGAGCGAATTGCTGAAACTCAATCGCAGCAGTTTCTTGGCTTGTATGATTCAGAGTGTTTGGAAATATTGTGGTTCTGTAAAATCGCTGGCATAAAGAAATCTTCAGTGGTTCGCATGTTGGTTGGCCCAGACAGGGCAGTAGCAAAAACAGCCCGAGAACTGCCACGTAACGAGGTGACGGAACATATCTCCGAGAAGGAAAAGATTCCATCACATCTGCATTTGTTGCTCGAAAGACCAGCACTTTGCAGAAGGTGACCTCTTTTTGATAACATGTCATGAAATAACCCCAGTCGGATTTAATGTCCTATTTATATACCAGGCGGTAAGCTGAAGGAATGACAATCAAAATATCATCAAGTTCAAGTGGAAGAGATTTGATTGGTCACCATTGAGCAGCTAAAAAAGCATAATTTCTGCTTATCCTTTGCCTTGTTTTCAAAATGTAATACCAGGGTAGTTTCGACGATCAGCTAATTGTTGTACTAGTTTATTCGAGTTGTTCAGGGTTGCTGGGTTGACCTTTCGGCGGTACGCATTGATATCCTGATATCTTTAGGGCAGCAGGCAGGCAGCAGGGAATTACGCGTTGACTACTTGCGTCTACCTTTTACGTCTGCACGGAATTGCAAACGTCGTCTTAAAAACCCTACTTTGGTTTGAATTCCAGTAAACAGGAACAAAATATTTTCCTTAAGCATTAACAGAAATACTTCAGACCATTAAACGTAACATGAGGGCCGGCTGCGATTTGACTTTTGAGGGCGGGGCACCAAAGGCGGGTGATCATTTAAATCTTGGAACTCTGAATGGGGATTTTTTTTCTTTTTAAAAAATGCCCAGTTATTTCACGCCAAACAAAAAAGAATTTCGTTTCAGTAGTAAGCTTGCAAAAAGTCATTTCCAAATCCAAACAACCCATACCTAGCGCCTCAAAAATATGTGGCTAGAACAATAATAATACAGCATATTAGATTCTTTATTCATAAGTAAATGAATACATAAAGGATACAGAAAGGAAACTACCTACTGACAAATAATAAAACTTGAATTCTTCGCAGATGTTAAGACCGCAGGGTTCAAGAGTCCTTTTGCATTGAGAGGTAGAGAGGCTTCTCTGTTCTTAATGCCATACGGATTGAGTCCAGTTTTGATTTTTTTTCTTCATTTACTTTTTTAATTACAAACCGTTTTCTTCCAGAAGGATTAATTAGATGTCGTGGTCAAAAGAGACTATCTTCTTAGTGAGTAATTCACCTAGATATGTAACTGCGTCGTAGTCGCATTACACCTTTAAACTGCCCCTTTTTCAAATTGTTACATCCATACTTGAAAACTTGCCATGTTTTTTTTCCTTGGACCGATGATACTATGCTCAACGAGCATCTCTAAGTGCGGAACGTTGATGAAATGAGAAACGTAATGAAGAAATCTTTGCGTCACAGACGTGTGCCGCGCGGGGGTATGACCCGATTTCTGCTCTGTGTTGATTGGTCTATGTTTATAGGGAAACGTTTTTCTGGCAAACAATAAACAAAAAACGGCGCGGGGGGAGGGGGAGGAGGAGGAGGGAGGAGTTGGTGGAGAGCGTGACAGCCCAACCTTATATAAAGCCAAGATTTGTTAAAATTATACTTATTGAGTTGTACAATTCAGTTTCCTTTCGTTGTTTTCGGAGAAGGAGAGGGCTTGTTGCCAATTTCTCCAATGTTAAACATTCTAACTCTTATGTTTCAAATTGTTTCACCTTTGCGTGGCGCGCGGTTTATATTTCTGATCAAATCTGCTCTGCTCTCATTGGCTTGTTCTAACGGGACAGGAAATACGCAGATGTCTCTTCACTACTCCATGCTCCATGCCCTCAGTAATCTTGCTGATTTATCACCTCTCCTCTCCTTCAGTTAGGACATCCCACCTTTTTTTTTCTGGACGTCTTGCTTACTGTGAAGCTAAAATTATAACTTTTAAACTCAAGGATATGGCCTTCGTGGCATGCTTTAGCCCTGAAATATATATCAGGCTCGTGGCAACCTTCTTAAGTTTGAGACAGGAAATAAAAGTATCATATATACTGCCAGACTAGGACTAGAATGTCGACAAGTGATCGAATTAGAGGCAGTTAAGAAAAGCCTACAGCGCTACAATGGATCGTTCGTGAACCTGTCTCCTGCACTTGTCTCCTGCAGGCCAATCTTGTTCCCAGAGTTCTTCTCCCTCTTGCAGGGAGAGAGAACCCTGGGAACGAGTTCGCTTCATGCCCTGCTTTACTACACAATGGACGAATGTCTGTCACCAACACTGTCACACAAAGAGTAAAAATAGGAGAGACGGGTTTCCGCCACTTTACTTTAAGAACTTAAACTAAGTTTATTGCAGGAAGATTCGTGTCAAGGTAGATAAATTTGCTTGTTCTTCCTCTCAATTCCATGCCCACATTTATACAACTAAATGAGAAATTTCTGCAATTTGATTGGCTTAGAGCAGTGGTATTTCAGCTTAATTTGAAATACCTACATGTGAAAATTACAAATCTTTTGTGGGTAGTAGTATAAACATATAATAGCATAATTTGTGCGTGATATTTGGCATAAGTACCACTCGTGATATTTCAAAATTGTCTCAAATTACGAGTAATAATTTCGAAATATCACTCGTGGTATTTATGCCAAATATCACTACAAATCATGCTATTACCTATACAAATCCGGAAATGAAATAAAACTAACAGCAACTTCCACAACAGAAAAAGTAAAGATTTACTTAAACTGTAGGAGCGAGTCACCTCAGACACCTTATATTTCAGATGAGCCGACTCGAATTCGAATTTAAGCCGACCCAAATTAATTTAGGCCCGGTCAATTGATTCAGAAGCCGATCTTTATTCAGTCGAACTAAATTCAAAAGGGGAAAATTACATTAAAAATACATTCCAAAAATTTATGCAGTTGGGTTGACTCATGAGAAATTCGGCGTCTGAATCAACCCCAAGGTAGGGGGCGGGAACTTTTGCTGGGTGTGTGCCGCTGGCCTTTCATAGTCCCCCCTACTCCATTATAGTCTATTCTGTGGCCAAATATAGACCCCCTCATAGTCAGTTTTGGGCAAATATGTAATTTTCGCAATTCCAACTTAGCCAGTTTCTATTTTTATGAATTGACCCATTTTTTGGATTGAATGGAGAACACTTTACTTTTCATCTGCAGTACAACATTCTGGTACGTTTGCTAACCGTAAATATGGAGAACTGTCTAAACCCCAAAACTCCGAAAATGTGCGACCCCATTGTAGTAACTCTATTGAAAATGCGACCCCATTATAGTCAATCCAGTCGTGAAAATGCGACCCCATCCAGCGGCACATCCCCATTACCCTCTTATAAGGAAGTACAACCCCAGGGGAATCAACGCTGGTCCACAGCCGTTATTCCCGGTTGGGCCGGGCGTGAAGAACGGCTGTGCCAGTCCGCCAGATTCAATTAGCTGTTACGAATTGTTTTAGACGCCGGTAATGAATACGACACGGCTCAAGTGAAGTACGGCGTCTGAACTGGGCCTTAGTCTCTAAAAAGAAAGGTTAATTCAGCGGTATGTTCTTGGATACAAGGAAATCCTTCAACCACTTGGCAATATCCTGCTCATTTTGCTTACGCCATTGAATGTTTGCCAATACTTTCTCTTCTGCCTGTTGTTGTGTTTGTGCTCCGGCATCACCGACGTGTTTTAATTCGTTAAAGCTTTTTAGCTAGAAAGAAGAAAGGAATTATAGATTGAGTGTATGACAGATTGGTTACAACACCGGCCATTTATACTGTAGTCATCATTATTAGCACACAGTAATTTTCAGGGAGTTATAATAACTCCTCTAGTGAGGCTAATTTAACTCCTTACAGGGGAGTTATTTTTTGGGTAGTTTTTTTTTAACTCCAAAAAGGAGTTTCAAGAACTCTTTTTTAGGAGTAAAAGTGACCCCAAATATTGAGGACTTTAAATAACCCCCAAAAAGGGGTTATCCTGTACCTAAAATTTTTACTCCACTTTCAGAGTTAAATTAACTCTAAAAAGAGTAAAAACAACCCATGTAAGGAGTAAAAGTAACCCCATTTCGGAATGATTTTAACTCCAGACTGGGAGTAAAAAGAACTCTTTTTCAGGAGTAAAAATGACCCCAAATTCGGAGTTAAATTAGGAGTTAAAATAACCCCCAAAAAGGGGTTATCCTGTACCTAAAATTTTAACTCCATTTTTGGAGTTATAATAACTCCCTAAAAATTACGGTGCACAAATGACGGTATTGATTCGATTGATTTTAATGCAGTCAAAACCCGTTAATACGGACTTTGAAGGGGCCATGGAAAGGATTCGTATTAACGGGGGGTCCGCATTAACCGGGTCACGTTATTCAAGTCAAAAAGACACTTTTTATTGAAGTAAAATACTAAAGAAGTTAATGAGGACATAAGCAGTGTCAAATTGTACATCTATACACTTCACAAAGCCATCCAGGCATCATTCCCCGAACTAAGTCCTTAAGACTTCCTTAAGAAATCTAAGAATTTAAAGATGCAGTCGAACCTCGGCCAGTCACAAGAACCCCGCCAACAAAACTGTCAGTAAATCTCAAAAACAAAACCTCTATTAAGTGGCCACTTGTCTCTTCCCTGTGGTCCGCCTAACCGAGGTTCAACTGTAATTAAACTGACAGTTTAAAAGGTAAAAGTGCTTGTTAACTTACATCCTGAAGTTCGAGTTCGCTGGCAAATCCGCCTGTCACGCTGAGAATTATAGATTGGATAGTGAAAAATCTTCCACCAAATCTAAGGATTTTAATAATAATCTGTTAAAAGGCACCATGTCACGAGGATATTGATGTTTTTAGGTGAAATTAGCTTAACATAGCCCTTTTAAACCCTAAGATCAAAATTTGAATCCTCATTTGTTGCCCTCATTCATTTCCCACAGAAGTAGTGGGGAGAAATTGATAAAATATCAAGCAAATACATCCGTTGTGTGATCATGACCGCAATTCCCATGACCACTCTGTTTTACAAAGCATGGATATTACAAGGAGAAATTTGATGAGATATATGAAGGTTTTACTAGAAATTTTCGCCATGAGACGTTTGGAGAAGTAGCGTTTATGTTTTAAAACGATGTAAGAGTTGGGTCAAAGCAGTGTCTATATTACAGTAATACATACTTACTTATACATCAGATGGGCCCAGTTAAGTTTAACAAACTGCCACGCTAACCCTCGCCCTAGAGGGTTATGGTCTGCCACATACTTTATAACTGTCGCAGTTTCTTGCGGATTCATCTTGGTAGGATCAATGGAATATTGAAGATACCTTCAAAAGAAAAAATTGAACTTACTTTATAAGACGAGATGACATATTTGCCTCAGGGATAGCTGATGAGAGATCATAAACTATCTATTATACAAATCAATTAACTTTACAAAGATACACTGGATATCAAAGGGCTTGCAAATTGAAGAATTTAACCACGACAGTGGCAAAAAATGTTTTCATGTGCTTTTTAAAAACTGCTAGAAATTTTTGAGGTTCATTCAAAACTACAATCTCTTCTTTTCCAAAGAATACTTCTTATCAATTAGAACAATGTACGAGAAAACTATACTTCCTTTTCGCTAACATTAAGGTATTGTTGAACCCTTTAAGCCCCAAATATCCACATACAAATTCTCTAGACCGTTCTCTATATATTTTCTTAAAGACTTAGTTTGGAGAATTTGATAAAAGATCAAAGCATTTCGCCTTTGGTGATCATTTCACCAGTTCTCATAACCTTTTCTCTTGATTGTGTACTGATTTTGTTTGGAGAAAATTGATGTTGGTCACATATCCCAGGGACTAGACTGGGCGTTTCCCTCTCTGTTTTATTATTCTTTGTTGGCACCGTTTAATGGGTGGCTCGTTGCTTCCGTTGCAGTGAGAAAGCAAATAACAGTTAACCTCTGATAACCATTTAAATCCGAACCTGTTTAAGATCCAAGGTTCACTGGCACCCGACAAACCATACAAAATCTTGCTTCTTTCACTTGCATCTGCTGTCTTTTGGAATTGCTCAAAGGCGAAATTCCACTCATTCACACCACCATTCTTTATTCCATTAAAGTAGACTAACGAACGAAAATTAGCTGGAACGCTAAGAGTATGGAATGTACAGGAAAAAAAATCACTTTAGTTTAGACATGCGTAGAGCGTGGCAGTAAAGAGGCTCAGTGTTTACGCACGTAATAAGACTGGATGATCTATGGCAGCGTTCATACTTGGTGCCTGAGTATGGTACTAGCTGGGTACTAATGTGAACACACACTTTTTCCAAAGGGCCATGCTAGATTTAGTGCACAGTGCCGGTGCCCGAGTTCATGGGTCCCTGTGTGTTCACCGTTTTTGTTAGCTCTAAGGCAGTCCACTGCTTTGTTCTCGCTTCTAAGCCCATGTTCCAAAATGGCCTCTAACAGGGCGAAATGAAGTAAACATGTACACACTCACATATAGGGTTCTCACGGTGTGAACACAACTCCCAGTACCCGGGAACTGGTTCCTGCCTGGCACCCAGTGTGGACAGCCCCTATCGTTTGATTAAAAGCCGCTATGGTTCTTCAGCAAAGATGAAAAGGGTTTAACTCAGTCAGCGAGAGATACAAAGGGACTCTGTCTAGTTTCTTTACTCTTGTCGTTATTAATTACGTTCAGCTCAGCAACTACTGCTTCAACACTTCATTACTACTGCTTGCTTTCTCTACGTACTTGTATAATTCAACCTTTTTACCTAAACTGTAGACATTTGAATTTGTTGGCCGTGGGTACTTTAACTGCACATCCTGTTGCTAAACAGAGTGAATAAAAACACACCTATACATGGTCGTCGATGAAAGGTAGAAAATAACCAATGAGGATCTGATGAAAGAACTGTGAAGTTGGACTAAAAATCCCAACAGGAACCTTAGTGCATGTAAAACCCAAGGCCAGCTTTAATTCACCAAGCATGCATGTACACTTCAAGAAACGACATTATGTTTCACAAATCCGTTAAGTAGTTCCCTGTTTGCAGAGGTCTCTCATGGCAAGACAAAAATGATGGGAAAGAGAGAGACCTCTGCCGGCCTCCGACGCGTTCTTTTATGTAGCCGCCGGCTACATTTGTGGCGAAATTTACTGTTTTTTACAGTTTTTATTGCGCAAACCGGTTCTGAAAGTTGAGTCGCACGTGACCAAAACGTTACTAGTTGTTGAGGAAAACGCCAGTGCATTCGTGATAGAAAACGCATCGGAGGCCGGCAGAGTCCTCTCTCTTTCCTCTCCCTCTTCTCTTGCCATGAGAGACCTATGCTAGCAGGCGGAAGTTAAGTAGACGATACTACCGAAAACCGTGTATAATAACAATGTGGGCTAACTGAAACCTTAATAATCTTGGACTAAAAACTTTAAACATGAGAGAGAGATATATGTTAAGTATAAACCGTTAAACAAATAAATTTTTCATAAATACAATGATATTCAGCTCAACAAAATGATCATATTGCCCCTTGAACTCGTGTGGGGTGTGTCTAGTTTACTTACGGATGCTGTACGGGATCTTCCATCCACTTCTTAAAGTAGTCGGATGCGTTTTTAAGGCAAGAAGGTTCTCCTCCAGAGCACATTATGTTTAATACTAGTTTTCTCTTATATCTGTAAGAAAAACACATCGTCAGGTGTATCATAAACTAGCTCTAGTTCATCCTCTGGTCGAAAGAAGGTGAAGAATGATAAAAATGGTACTGTGGCTGAAAAATAATAAATAAATAGATAAAAATCACTTGCATTTCAAGATGGCTTCCAGTGTCGGTAAACCCAAGTTTCTGATACTGGTTCATAGCTTGGTGCTTAAGATATCTCTAACAAACATTTAAAGAAGAGTTTTCATGATCGTTAGGTAACATACAAGCACCTTGGTTAAACTTATGTAAAATTCAAGCGTGTTTTCGGGTTTTGGTGTCAACACAATTAAAAAGCCAGGAATTATCTCTTAGACCTTTAGGCTTGACTTTAAAAGCAATGCTACGTAACAGGAACCAGCAAATCGATAGCTAATTGATTATCTTTTTAGCAAGGCGCGAAGGCGTATGCACATATCAAGTGTGTGCAGGAAATCTCGGGTAGAACAAACCTCTAAATACTTAGACGCTGGACTTGACTTTGGTAGAATGCTGTTTATAAAGCTAATACCATCATTGACTGTAGCCAGAGGCACATATTCGTCTTCTTTCGCCATGTATTTCGTAAGGTTTAGCGGAACAGTATACTTGATGTACCCAGCCCTAGATAAAAAGAATACACGTCTAGGTTTAGTGCTGCCCTTTTACTACCAGTTAGTCATCAGTTATTTATTACATGGAATCAGTTGTTGAAGTACCAAAAAAATTAAACCGACGTTTTGCTCGAAGTGGTTGCGAGGAGGGGATATGAGCTCGTTTAGCATTAAAGATACACAACAAAATCAGGCTTTTCCACACCGTATTTGATTCTCGATTAATCGCAATTGTGACCATTCGCACGATCCTTTGCCCGCATATCTTCGGCTCGATTTTTCGACTAAGGTGCCTTCACAGCTTTAAATACAACTATAAAAACCTTCAATGCCTAAACTTCTAGAGGTCTTTTTCTCAAATGAGCTATTTTTTTTTTATAAAATCATAATTAAAAATATGTTTTTGACTGAGGAACTGACGAGCTTGTTGTTCGCCTGCCATTTTGTGTGGCATACAGTCAACTCTCTCATTGCGATCACTCCTCGTGAGCGACCACTTTGTAAGAATCCGTTTTCTTTCTCAGTCATATACTGTTTTAAAAACTCTCTTGTAAGCGACCACTTCTCAGATATTTAGAGCGACTACGACCACTTTTAAGGCCAGAAATTTGACATATTCTTTTGATCTCTGTTTCTGGCCCGAGCGTCCACCTGACATGATCACGTATGACTGTAGTAAAAACCATTGCCCGAATGTCACAAATGAATCACAAATGAATCATTGCCCAATGCACAGATTGCTCTTTAATCTTGTACATATATTTTTATACAAAAGGGGTGGAGGATTGACACTTCTGGGCAAAACTAAATCTATAATGAAAGTATAGCAACAGAAAGATCTTTTTACCCTTCATTGCCTGTGTTACTGTACGATTTGACCTGTCTGATCAAAACCTACTTGAAATCGGGCAGATTTATATAGGTGCTGCAACGACCCAATTAACCAACACACAAGGAGTAAAGAACCAATCGAATTCGAGATTCCTGTTAAAAGAAAATTGGTCTAATTATACCTGGCTAGATTAAAGCCATCATCTATCAGCCCTGCACGGTCTGCTACTTGGAATACCTGCAAATCAGTTTTACAAAATCATTTTACCTTACTAGTTTACCGGTAGAAGCATAACATAAATGCAATGTTTTAACTTTTTTTTTTTTCTGGTGAGTGAACTCTAGATATAAGCGCTATACTAGTAGTAACCAAAGGTTGGGAAGTGCGGGCGAACATAAGCGTTTAAATAAAGAGTAGTGAAAATCGATTTTTTATTTATTTTCCGCGTTTTAGGATTTTGGGTGATTTCCCACCGTTCCACCATTCCTCCGTTCTGCTTTTCCCCGATTTAGATTTTATTATTATTATTAGAAAATGTCCTGCTTTGCTAACAGAGCGCCTTTACAATTATCTGCTGAATATATTCAAATGATAATGAAAACGATCAGCCAAAGATTGCTGTTATCAAAAAAGGCTGAAAACCCCCAAAGATATATGCAAAAGTAGTACAAAGAGATGGACTTATATACAAGTGGAACTAGATACAACAAAAGCACTTTGTATACCGAACCATTCTGAACACGTTAAAAGAACATAAATGATAAGAAAATAAAGCTGTTAAATTGTTAGTCCTATTAAGACAAAGTCTGGTGTCATTTTCATCAAACCGACCTGATGGTCTGTGTCCAGTTGGTTACTGAGCTGCTCCCACTGCTGTTGCATATAATTGATTCTGTAAAATCCTGTTTGACCTACATTTCCCTTGAGCCAGCCACTTCCATCCCAGGTGATATCAACTGCAGACAAAAAGCAACCAATGCGCCAAGAGAAAGTAAAAAAAAAATCCGAAATTTGGCAGAATAATACTTAAACTTCGATTAGAAAATGATTTCAAAGAGAATGGCACTCTATTGTGTTAGTGGGGTATATGTTGTGGTTCAATTTTATCCTTGGTTCAATTTTTATTTTCTTTTGTTTGAAACTCATTATCATACATTACCATACCCAAAACAAAACGAAAGAAAAATTAAACCAAGGATAAAATTGAACCACAAAAAATGTATAAGAATGGAGCAACAAATACTCATAACAACAAACTGTAATATAACCTACCTGAAGTTTCACTTAGAGGCTTGGAAACAGGCACGGAGTTGGCCTCGGTGATGTATGTGAATGGTACAACCCATTTGTAGCTAAAATAAAAAAAATAGGGAAATACCAGTGATTGCCATATCGATTAGTGCTATCAGACTGTCCACAGTGCCATATTTCTCTTTCTAAACGACGAATAATTCATTTTGTTATATAGCTGGCAATTTTTCCCAACAGCGCGCGCTCTCATTGGTTTCTTGAACGTCACATGACTTCTACCAATGAAACTGTTTCCCGCCAAAATCTCTGAGCAGGCAACATTGCAAAATCTATGACGTCAGAGGGTAACGGTGCACTGTACCCCTGAATGTTGAACTAAAACCGCCGTTACAGCGAGGTTTAATGAATTTCCAGCTATATAACAACAAATCAGTTAAAGAATGGTTTCTCGGAAAACACTTAATTTTGTTTCCATCGAATCTCAATGTTTCTCAATGTTTCTCTCGGCTCCGCCACCGTACGTACTGTCATGTGACAACCAAATTCAAAATGGATTGGGTAACCAGATTTTTCTACCAACAGGGCTCCGCTATAAATATATTTGCCTTCCTTTCGTAGCATTCACGCCATACGAAGGAGGGAACAAGACAACCTACTTATATGGAGCTGGTGTTTCAATAACTTTTGAAGTGGCTTTTCCCTAAAATCCAGTCGCAGAGACAGACTTGTACCCTACCACGATTTTATTTTACCAATGATTGGCATCTTAAACAAACAGTCTTTGATTCAAATATAAAAAGACTAAAATGGTTTCAGTTTAACTCATCACACTGCGGTTATTTTGCATTTAATTCACGGATCTTTACTCAAATTTGAGAGTTTCGAGAGAGTTACAATGCCTCCCCCCCCCGTACCAAAGGAAAAAAAATTCAACGTCACTTTTGTAGCTAAAATCAATATCAATACTTTTGTTAGGAGCTCACTTGAATGGGCTGTTGTCTTTTGAGGTTACATTTGCGTTGCGGTCATATAGAAACCTTTCCTGTGACACGGTGTATGCACTACCATTCTTCTCAGTAAATGTTAACACAGGGTAACCCATTTGCAGTGTCCAAGTGTCCATCATCTGCTTGACTCTTTTACAGCCGCCAGGGTGTACACAAGTCTCCTTCAAAGAAAAAATAATGGCACGCGAAGAACTGGTATGTTTTTCTTAATATATAACTAAATTAGATGGAAACTATTGGCTTATTACTAACAAGAGGGCTCACTGATCGGCTATATCCTCACTTTAATAAGACAACTGAAATGTAACAACACTGAAACCAAACCGAAAAAAGTAGGACTTTACTAAAATTGAACAGTGCGGATGCCAAGTACGTTCCGTTGGTCTAGTTATCATTAAAAAAATCGTGATAGAGAGGAAAAACAACGAAGGAGAACATTTACTTTTATGAAAATTACCTCTTCAAGGGCGTTCCATAAGTCATCTGTGACTGCATTTCCATACAGATGTTTGTTAAGGTAACGCTATATAGGATATATCATAAACGAGCACAATGTTACTTCTAGCATACGTTAAGATTATGTTATGGTTAAAAACCCTATGCCATTTTTCAGATCTCAACGGCTAAAACGTTATAGCTGTTTTTAGACCAAAGGACTGGGAAACACACCCCTTTGACGCCCCACATAACAAATGAATATAAATTAGAGGGAAGTAACCCCTGGATTTTTGTCTACAGGGCGATTTAGAGCAGATGGGAGAAGGTTGAGCCTTGCCTAACTGATTCAAAAACCCTTACGTCAATACCGTTCAGACTTGGTGATTTTTTTTAAACCTTTATCTGGCAACATTTTGTGTCACAGACTGTTGTTCATGATATGTGATGCTTTCAGTTTTTGAAAAGCATGCTTGCGCACGGTCATCTTAGCATTAAAACATTGATCTTTTTATTTTTGGCTTAATTAAGGCATTTTTGACATATAGATGGTACCCAATTTGTCACATGACGTCACTGTGTCACGCGAATAACCTTAGCTTACCACAGATATTTTTAGAGAAGCCAGTCTCATTCTTACGCCATTACAAAAGGTAAGTATTCTCTCCTAGATGATTGGCGTTTTTTTTGCGTTTTTCAGGTGAGCAAAGGCAAGCGCGAGGCGAGCGTGGAGCGCGAGACACGCGACGGGGAAGGCGCCTGTCTGGTGCTCCTCGCTCGCTTCGTGTTTGCCGGTCTCAGGCTACTTAGAAATTCAAAAATGAAAGTTTAAAGGTGATGAAAATATCAGCTCAAAAAAATTCAACTTACATTGAGACCTTTCAAAAAGGCATCACTCCCGAGAAAGAATTGAAGCATACGAATGACCGAGGCTCCCTGTAAACAGCAATTAATGTTGTTATCCTTCAACTATCAACTAAAACCAGGCGTACTTAATCAATAGAAATCGATACCGGAAATCAATCGATATAATCGATATCAGTCGATTTAATCCGTCGATTGTATTCGATTTCTATCGGAAATTGATATCAATAGAAGTCACAACTTTTTTTTTATCGATTTCTATCCATTGATATAGGAAATCGATATTCATCGATGATTGATATCGATTACTATCGATTGTTATCGATTATCTGGTTTATCGATTTTTCTACGTCTGGACTAAAAAATGGTTTCGGTTGCATCAAGAGCCATTATGGCTCTTGATTGCATTCAGTACCTCTTTATAAACAGTAGTACATTTTAAGTTATCTTTAAAATTCTATCTAAAAGTGAGTTAGGCAGCATTTGTTTAAAAAAGGGCTAAAAACTATAACCTTGGGACTTCAATCGCTCCTAAGCAAGCCGACTGTTGCTCGAATTATTTATTTTAATTAGCTATAAATTACTTAGGTTTATGTATTTTGGTGCAGAAGTAATACCTTGTTATATGAGATGGTGTCAAATATTTGCCAGATTTCATCCGGATGATACACAGGAACCTTGATTGGGTGGGAATTCGTCAAACCGTCCAGTGACAATGCAGACTTTAGATCATCTATCACAAATCGATCAAACTGAGTATAAAACAGGCAAAAGTTAAAACGCTTTAGCTTACTAATCACCGTCATCAAAATTTCAGCTCTTTGGCCTCTTTTTGTGCTAAATTTTATTCATAAGGGTTTATTTCAGCTATAAAATTCTAAGTTCTTGTATTGGTGAGTGTCGCATGGATACTTTCGCATCCAACTGTTTGTGGTGCTTGTTGCCCGCGATCTATGTGCTTGAACAGTCTCGATGGCGGACGTGTGCAGTTATGACGTAACTTACACGTCACAGATATACGTCACCACGTCACGTAAATAACTTTCGCATAGAGATTTAAAAGGTGCTTTAAAAACTCCAAGCTTTTTTAGCTGCCGGAATCAGATCAGAGTTGGTTAGTGCTTTTTAGCGGCGGGGCTGCCGCGTGTAGCTAGCGGTGAAGCCGCGAGGGATTCCCATTCCCAGCCCTAATCTCGCGTCTTTGCAGCCCCCCCCCCCCCCCCCAAAAAAAAAAAAAAAAAAAAAAAAACGATAAGGGCACCCTTGGAATGAAGCAATCACGCCCGATATATCCCGCCAGCTACGTAGGCTACACTTTGCTCTCCTTACACTATGCCGACCAAGAGCTTTTTCCTTGCCACTCCCCCAGTCCCAATTTACAATGGCTCGGAACAAGGCTAAAATTATACGCGTTACGTAAGTTACCACTTTCCAATTAGGTTCTGTAGCATTAACTCCATGATACTCTACGAAGCGGGCAAATCCTTCATTGAGCCACAAGTCATTCCACCATTCCATAGTGACCAGGTTGCCAAACCACTATTTATATGGCAGAAAACAAAAGTGCAGCTGTTAATGAGGTAGTCTGCGCTTCGCAGGCTATTAATGAGGAAGAGCTGAAAGTTTCTCAGCTGCATACATTACACCCTCGTCGACGAGATCTCGAAATGGTATTTTTTGGGTCACACTTGAGAGTTGATTCAAGCGTTATTAAAGATGCCTTATAAGTGATTTAACTCTGTAGTGCGACCACAGCCATTGTAAAGGTGTGGCAGATCTTCGCATCAGAGGCAGAAAAATTGCTCTGAATCCGCTGAATCTTAACAGTTTTTTCAAACTTTGTGATTTCGGTGGAACCTCGACATAACGAACCTCGATATAGCGAAACCTCGATATAGCGAACAGATTTTGCCAGTCCCTTGGCCATTCGTTATATCGAGGTTCCACTGCAGTTAAATCCTGACGTTTTCAGTAAAACTTGACAACTTAAAATGGGGTCACCAAACTTGTCTTTGAGTTTTGAACACTTAAAGCCAAAGTTGGGGGCGTTTATAACGAGTTCTGCTTTTACCATGGTAATCTTTTGCGCCAAGAAAATGACGCAAAAGGTTACTATGTTTTTTTGTCATTTGGTCTTTTATGATCAGTCCTTAAAATGGAAAAGCGTGGTACACCGTTGATCCATCAATGAACCGCTGAAAAAATGTTGAGGATCGTCGTGAACCGCCTTATTAATACAAATACTTTCATGCCTATTGAGGGAATTTGTTGTTCTGTAAGAGATACTTGCCTATCACGTGATGAAGCAATTTGTAAAATTTGTCATGGCTCCGGGCAGCGGTCAAGTCACATGACGACGTAGAGTTGAAGACAACCTTGTAGAAATGAATTTAAATTCTGGAAATTTCCTTTTTACAAAGTGAAAAGACGTGTAACTGTATCAGAAACGAGTAGTAATTTCGGCTATCTCGCTTTTAAACCTCAGTCCTGCGTCCTGCCTTTATGAAGCTTTATGAACAATTACGACGCTTTCGGTTGCCACTATTGTCAACAATAAAACCAAATAACGTCATGATAACTATATAAGGGGGCAGCATGGGTGTTTTTTTGGAGGGAAATGATGTTGATTTGGAAGGAAATAAATTAGGTAAGAAATGGTATACAGAGAAACCAGTTAGTCCGCTAATGGGCTCAGAAGCACCTTGTTTTGGTGGTCAACTATCTGGTATTTGTCAACTAATTATTCACTGCATATTTTAATTTTTAACAACTCCCAAATCCAACATTTTCCAGTTTTCCCCTCCCTCAGTAATTTTTATTTTTATACATTAAAAACACTCGAAAAATCATCCAAACATTCAAAACAAAATTTGATCCAAAGGCTGTAAACCAATTGAGTCTTTTTTCGATTGAAGGAAACATGGCTAGATATTTAATAAAAAGGGCGGAAATATACGAAAAACAACGCCTCCCTTAAAAAGTGAAAACAATTACGATTTTCTTATCAGCTCTTATTCTTCTTTCCTCTTGCAACAACAACAAAAAAAGATAAAAAAATAAAATTTTGACTTTCTTTTGAATATTTCAACAAACCTGGTGAGCCAGTTCGTGTGATACAACACCAGCCACACTTTTCTTAGTAGATTCTGATGATTCGCCAGGCTTGTACAACAATGTCGCCTCACTGTAAATTATCAATCCCCAGTTCTCCATTCCACCATGTGCGAAGCCAGGGATAGCAATCATGTCTACCACAGTAAAAAAAAATAATAAAATAACTGCGACGATATATTATCCTAGGCGGGTATTTTATTGCTGCCCTAAACACGGTTAAACGATTTTGCGACATGGCCGATCAATGAGTTGAGGTTGTGTTTTAAAACGCCTGGAGCGTTCATTGCAAACTTCGTTGCCGTTAAGCATGAAATGTACTAAAAAGCGGGATGCACGTGCAGAGCTGTTGTTTTGCTCGTAAAACCAATTGTATTTTAAGTCGTCGTGGTTGCTTAAGCGCCTTAAAGACGCAATGGGACTTTTTTCGAGACCTACCCTGTCTCTCACGCGCCTGCAAAAACTAGCAAAAATAGTACGATCCTTAATATTACGCCAGGATACATTTCTTGCAAAGGACAAATGTTGGCAAGACAAATTGGCGTGGGCCTGGGTACGGATATGACCGACGTAGGTCTAGTGGTTTCAACTCTGGAGAAGTCGTTACGTCACGTTGCTTGGTAGCAAAATTTCTGGATGACAGCAAACAGAAAACGTGACTTAAAAAGTGATTTCGCACTTTTTAAAACTTCATCGATCTTATTCAATGTCACTTTATTTGTCAAGTGTTGGCGAAATTTCTGGAGTTGAAACCTAAAGGGCCGTATCTAATTTAGAAAAAGAAAAAGAAAATTTCGTGTGTTGTGTTAACCAACTTCATAAAGCGGGCGTGAGAAATTAGGAAGTTTCCAATCGTAGTCGTGCAACGACGGTTAAGAAATGTACAAAAGAGCGTGACGCACGTGCAAAGTTGTTGTTTTGCTTATATAAACCAATTCCTTTTTTTTACCGTTCTCGTTGCCGTCGCCGTCGTCGTTGCTTAAGCGTCCTATTTTTGTGATCCAGAAATTTTGCTACCATGGTAACGTGACGTCACTCTTCTCCTCTTTATTCGGCTGTATGCAAGAGAACATTCTTACCAGCTTTGGGAAGAGGGTATTTGATGCCGAAATAATCCTCCATGTATTCAAGCATTTTGGTTCCTCTGTTCATTGCATAATCCACTTGATCTATTAAATCCGGTTGAGCATAAAACGACATCTACAGAAACAAAACAATTAAAACAGGTTAAATAACAATTATTCCATGAGCCTGCGTTGGATTCGAGGCGGTAAATAGCCAATGAGGCGCGAAGCTCCGAGTTGGCTATAACACATCTCGTGTCCAACAAGGGCGCATGGAATGATTATTTTGTTAAATTCTCAACCTTCTCTTTGTCGCTGTCGCACTTATTTTCTTTATAAGGTCAGGAGCAGGTATAATAGCCAGGGGCGGATCCAGGATTTTTTTTAGGAGGGGGTGCACTCGCTCTTGCTCTACTTCAACACCAATAAACCACATAGTTTTTTTTTTGGCAGAATACCAGTTGTATTAGAAAACCGTAGGTCATCTCAGGGGTGGGGGGGGGGGGGGGCGTGCGCACCCCCTGCACCCTCTCCCTAGATAGCTGATAACCAAGATCCACTGAACCAATGAGAAAGCTAGAAATGCATTAACCAAGGTTGAGAATTTAATAAACAAATTACACAAGCACCAAGATCAGCACACGTGCTGAAGCTCAACATGCAGCTCTTTGAAACTCTTTAATGTGTCAACCAGAGAATGGGATTAAATTCTTACGCTAAAGGGCAATCAGTTTAGTTCAGTTTATTCGCACGTCATACAATTTTTATATCGATCAGATATCAACACAGTCCAAAAAAGCAGCTAGATAATGTATAAAAAATCATGATTAACTTGTCTTTGCGATGTTGTGTGTTGAATTCCCACAAGTGCAGTACACCGAATTTAAGTGAGATAGTTCATGTTCTGAAGTTGTCGCCATTGTGACTAGTGAACTCTTGACCGTATCAACGATTTTGTGGTTTGAGCGCCAAGGAGTCCCCTGAATGGAGGTTAGACCTGGGTTTCGGGACCCAGAAAAAGTTTCGCTCTTCCCTGAATAGATGTGTCCGTTCAATAGAGGTAACAGATACAACGATGATGTGAACGTTTTTCTGGGACCAAATTTTGTGTCCCCTGAATGGAGGGTGTCTCAAAGGAGAGGTTACACTATAGTTGACAACAATGTCCCTCACTTACCTTCGTTCCACCTTTGGTTGTAATGGTTTTATTCTTAAAGTCGCACACCACAAATGCAAGTAGATAGGTTGGCATTATTGGAGTTTCTTCAAAATGGTCTAACTGCCATTCATCCTTCATCTCTTGTTTCTTGATTGGCATGTTTGAGATGGAAATCATGCTAGGATCATGTGCCAAGGTCACAGAGAACTTTGCTTTCAGTGCTGGTTCATCAAAACAAGGAAACGTTCTTCGTGCATCGGTTGGTTGCAGCTGAGTAGATGCGATGGTTCTGTAATCAGAATCCCGCGACTTTTATACATGTGTCATAGTGTTTAGGGTGATTCAACAGCTCTAATCGCAGCATGTAAAACAATTCTTCTCCATGAACTAAATGTAAATGGGTTATTTTTCTATGTTTTGACGTTAGGCCGTTAGTTTTGTTTTATTTATTCGTCCGTTTAAATTCGAATTTGCCTAGTGAAAACATGAATGGCCATCATCATACAGCCTTTGTTTTATATCAGTTACAGAAAACACCCGCATATAAAAACTTGTGGATTAAGAACCTCCTAGCAGAAATTTGTTACTTTAATACCAAACCAAAAATACAAGAGCCTGTTTAGTCAAGCAAGATCAAGCAGGTTGTTATATGTGGGTTACTACTGATAAACAATTCAACCAAGAGTGTAACTTTGAAATTGCAAATTTAAGTATAACGAGAACCTACTGTACCAAACTGTATATGAATTCGGTAATCAGTTTTGTTACCGTTATAATAATACAGTTGTGAAAAAATAAGGATTTTTAAGGACCAAACCCAAGTTTATTTATTTTTCTGGTAATATTATAATCTATTATCTCCTTCATTTAAATTAGGGACCTAATTAAGAACCTAATTAGCCTAAATTGCCAATAAGTACCCCAAAATACAAGAACATATTGTGTCAGACTTCAAAAAAAGTTATATGCGGGTGTTTACTGTAATTGTCTTCAAATTTCAACAAACAAACTTACACTTCTTTGCCGTCTTTTTCGTAGTAGGTGCTTTTGTATAATCCTGCCAGGTCTCCTGTCAGCTTCGCCCGGAAGCTCATCTTAATATGGCATTGTCGACCTTTTTCTAAAGGTGACTTCATCACAATAACGTAGAACTGGTTTTCCTTAAATTCGAATTGTTTTTGTATGCTTAGGGAACCTGCCAAAAAAAGTTGAAAGGATGTCAGGACGAAGCAAAGCTAATAGGACAAGATGCTATATACGTATATACAATGTAAGAAAGATATTCGTCTAAGGGTGCTAACTGATAGAAGTCGTCTTCGTCGACGTTTCTAAGTAGATTCCAAGAGGAGGACGACTACGAGTCTACGATTACGAGATTTTCTCAAGACTAAGTAGTGCTTTCGCGGAAGTCAGCTTCATTTTGGCGGGAAAACGTGATAGCCGTTGTCATTTTGCTACGAGTTAACTGTTTTAGCGAGAACAGTCTTAGTGGCGGAAACAAGTTATCAAAAGTTAGAAGTTTTATCATTTTGCGATCGGGAAAGGAGACAATGGGATCGGGAGAATGTTCGCAACTGCTTGTTGTAACGACATAATTGTAGTATATCATTGTTGACAATGAAGCCTTTTAATGCCCAAGAGCGTTTACCATTTTCACGAAAAAAAACAAAAATTAAACAAAACAAAACAAAAAAACCGGCCCGGGTTTTAACTCTACCTCCCGCTCAGCAGACCGGCACCCTTCCAACTAAGCTAATCGGGCGGCATAATGTACTGCTTCCCTTTTAACCGATTTTTAATCAAGCGATCAATAAACGAAAAAACGTTTTTTTCACCTCCACTAGAAGCCATCTCTACTTTAGCAGACGTTATATTCATCTTATTGAAATGAACTAGTACAGTCTCAGTTGGCTTTGTTACATTCACCAGAATTGATACATCTCCAAAGAACACCAGCTTCTTAAGATCAATATAAAGAACCACGTCATAGTGAACAGGGACAATGTTGTCTGGGAGACGAACATTCCGCCACACTTCAGTACCAAGGGGGGTAGGGCCCGGAGGAGTTGTTGGAGCAGAGGTTCCAGTTGTTGAACCCCTACCACCTTTTACTTCTTCTCTCTCTGTGAGAAGCAAAAAATTGTATATCAATTCAGGAGTACCCAACGAGAAAAATTTCAAAAGTGATTGGATATCGCCTCCAGTAATATTTTGACAATCACTAAGTGTTTTTTGGTTGATTATCAACTTCTGCGGGAAAATTATATCCTCTCCCCAAAGCCAGCCAGAGGTTGATGTTAAAATGAACTTTCCAGCCAGGATCTTTATCTTAACGGCTTTTTCCCACCTAGGATTTTTACCAAAAAGTTTGATAAATAGTACAGGTACTGCATCCGAGTTTTTGTTCATAAGGAAACGACTAATTAAAAAAGGAAACTGAAACATTTACCGCGAACTAACTGGTTTTGAGAACCATTTAAATACCCATATATGAGCAAACTTCCTCAACGTCAGATAAAAACAGGATCGTGGTCTATAAGTGCAACGGTATGGATATTTATAAACAATTGTCATTTGCAACCGTTGTAAGGTCGATGGAAGGTGATAAGTAATGTTTGTCAAGTCTCGAAGACATCGAATCACGCGAAAGATCTTCGGAAATCTTCGGATGATATTCGATACTATTTGGTGAAGACAAATGATAGGGTTTTAACTGAAATCTGTCAGTCCCTTTTTCCTGAGCGGGGAGGTTCCGAATGGATCTTCGTGTGACAATTTTATTGCAATTTTGGGTCTCTCTCACTATTTTCAGGCCTCCATGCTCTCTTGAAAATTAGCACGTACCGTCACTACCTTCGCCCTAGGGGGTGGGGCTCATCAGAGGCCGGGGTAACTAGGGTCAGCCTTCAGTGACTTGAGGAATGAATTACATTTCGATGATGACAACGTTACCTGAGGTATCACATGTCTTGTTATCATAAAGCAACAAGAGGCCTGGCGGACAGTGACAGGAATAACCATCCGGGTACGAGTCTTTTGGAGCCAATAAACAGATGTGGCTACAGCTAGTGGATCCTGCTTTGGGCTGGCATGGATTTCCGTCTGAATAAAGAGAATACAAACATGTCAGCCTCCTTCTAAGGTACGACCACGCGAAATAACATTTGAATGATTACACCATAGGATTTCTCCTGCAGCCTATAAAGTTAAAACCACCATGTAGACCATAATAAACAGTAGGAGACAGGAAAGTACTGCATAGTAGGTTTCCTATGGTTATCACATCATAGGATTTTGTCCATAGGCTCAAAAATTAAAAATACCTTGTACCGCATAATACACAGTACCAGAGGAAAGTACTGCTCTGTAGCTTTCATTTGAATGTTCACACTAACGAGTTCATCTACAGACTCAAACTAGGTTAGAACTACCTCGTACAGCATAATAAACAGTGCCAGAGGAAGGTACTGCTCTGTAGCTTTCTTTTCAGTGGTCACACTTGAGGAGTTCATCCACAGACTCAAAAGTTAGAACTACCTTGCACAGCATTATAAACAATACCACATGAGAGCGCTGCTCTGCAGCTTTCATTCGACTGGTCACACTTTAGGATTTCATCTATGTACTCATAATAATTGCTACAACTGTCTCCGAGAATAACAGAGAGTTAGCTGGATCACTCTATCCATATGTGACGAACTCACCTCGTGGTACTGGCTGCCTCAGTCTGTGATACACCACTAACTCTTTAGGCGCTCGTAACTTACGGCCCATTCTGACCCAGTTATTACCAGTGGCTTTGTCCATCTTTACTATCCCTCTTCCGCGGCTGCGTTTTGTCAAATAGATAGAATCGCCAAAAACAGCTACACCAAAAGAGGTACCAACATACCAGCTGCGTAAAGTAATTTTGCGATCAAAACCATTTAGATCTGCAGACTCTATCGTACCGAGCTTTGCATCTGTCCACCACAACCTTCCTTCTTTATAGTCTATTGTCATTCCGTTTGGCCATACAATGTCTTGATCGATGAGGACTTTTCGGGTGGACTTGTCCCCATTCATACCGCACTTTTCAATTTTAGCGGCGGTACCCCAGTCAGACCAGAACATGAATCTGCAGGATAAAAAAACCGATGTGGATTCAATAGCGAGTAGAAATAATTACTGCATTCAGCCCGCGTGAAAGGAATTCACAAGGAAAAGAGAAAGAAGGATTTTAGGCCCACGAAAACCCGAAGAGCACACGGGAGAGAGGGAGGAAGTGAGCGCTCGACGAGGTGTGAACCGCGTTTTTTAGGTTATCAGAGTCACGAGCGAGGCGGGAGACACGAGCGCAGGACACGCGCGAAGGGGGAAGGCGGGTGCCTCGTGATCCACGCCCTCTTCGCAACCCGAAGCAAGAATGATGGGATATTATCCTCTCTTGAAAATTAAAAAACAACAACAACAAAACAAAAAGCAAAAACAAAACAAATAACGCCTTTTCTGTACGCTACTCTTACTTACCCAATTAAAGGATGAACAACAATGGCTCTTGGGTTAGTCAGCCCTGATGTGATTAAATTCATTCGACTATTACCATCAAAATCTGCTACTCCAACGACATCGGTACCCGGATCAGTCCAATACAGCTTTTTATTGACCCAGTCTACAGCAAGCCCCTCAGGAGAGGAAAGACCATCGTCCAACACCATCTCGATGTTACGGCTGTTATTGACAGGTGCACGCTGAATTTTGCGGGATAATTTATCAGTCCAGTAGATAAAACCCGTATCAAAGTCGAAATCTACTCCTACAGCATTCTGCTGGTCTGGAATAATTGTTTCATGGTCAGTCGAGCCAAGCTTGACAAGACTTACATCTCGTAAGTTAGCGATTAAAAGGAATCCATTGAGTTCTGATGGAAAACGAGGAAACATGTTGAATTTTTAAACTAATGATTAGGTCACTAATCATGCCTAACTTGTTGGCCGTGTCAAGTGATTTGTATCGATTTTACTTTATTTCAAGGTCTCTGTTATAATTTATTCGAAATACTTCTTCGTTTCTGATTGTCTTATCCTCCAAATTGAAATATGCCGATACGGGGATGTTCGCTGGACAGGGCATGGTTTTTGACCTCTCTGTTCCCCCCCCCCCGGGGGGGGAGGAAACCGCCTTTTTTAGCTGTTTCACCCCTTTTATGCCTCCCCCCCCACCCCCTCCACTGCGGAGCCTTGTCTAAGGCTATTATATGCAGCGCTGGGCACAGGGTCCAGAGTAGATCTGTTTGTCGTTAGAACACGGGTTAGAACATCAAAACCCGTCGTAAACCTCTGAAAAAATGGGTTATATTGATCGCGTTACAGTTTCGTTTCACATTCTATAGACCGCAAACCAAGAGACTGAGGGCTCGCAAGATCGGCTAAAAGTGTAAAATACGGAAAGCCTTGTCTTTTCTTTTACTCGGCACTTCGTGCCTCGGTCGCCCTTCGGTCACCCTTCGGGTGACGTGCCGTGCGCCAGCGAGGATATGGCTTGCGATTATTGATTTTCAAAAGTCGATCTGGGTCAGATAAGAAGCGAAGAAATCGTTCACAGTAGATTTATAAAGATCCCATTGGGCTAATTAATCGTGCTAAGCGACAGGTATAGACATTTTTCAAGGCGAGACTTTAAATAAGTAATTCATTTATTCACACGAAACTCCTCTGGACCCTGTGCGCTGGGGTTCCGAAGTCCCACTGTACGTATTCTGCGATCCTGTGCAAACTAGACTAATTAAATCAGAATCAATAGTTTTTGACAGTGATGTCCTAGACTAAAGATCTCCGATTTCATAACCCCTGTCACTCCATTATAAAAACGACTAGAAAGGCCTTTTAATAAGGCTTAATGGCACATTTCCAAATTACCCTGGAAGTTTACACTTTAAGCCCCAATATCCACATACAAATTCTCCTAACTGATCTCCATACATTTCATTTAAGAATTAGTTGAGAGAATTTGATAATAATCAAACCATTTTCCCTTTGGGGATTATTTTAATAAATTCTCCTAACCTTTTCTCTTGATGATGTACTGATATTGTTAGGAGAGAATTGATGTTGATCACTCTTGAGACTTATTAAAAGGGTTAAAGAATACCAAATCGGCGTAGCCTGTTAATTCTGGAAATGATTCATCAATGATAATAAGTTATTATCGATGATTCATTACAAAGGCCTTCCACTTACCATCGTTATCACCACTGTAGCATACCCCTTCTTCCCGTTTTGGAAATCTGTCGCAGTTTAAACGATTCGGATTGAAACCATAGGCTCTCATTCGCTCTTCGCAGCCACTTCTAGTTTTAACACTGTCGCAAAGCGAGCGACACGGTGGAACTGCTGTCTTCAGAACACTGGGGCAAACAGGAAAGTATGCGGAACAAAGGAACAAGGCGATATCCCGCGAACAACGCAAATTAATCAGAGGAGCGAATTGCTGAAACTCAACGGCAGCAGATTCTTGGCTTTTATGATTTAGCGTGTTTGGAAATATTGTGGTTCTGTAAAATTGACGGCAGACAGTTATCTTCAGTGGTTCGCACGTTGGTTGGCCCAGACAGGGAAGTAGCAAAAACAGCTGGAGAACTGCCGCATAGAGAGATGACACAACAGCATTTCGAGAAGAAAACGATGCCATCCCATCTGCATTTGTTGCTTCAGAGACCAGCACTGTGCAGAAGTGACCTCTTTTTTTATAAGGTGTCATGTCTGTGATGAGCTCAAAACATCATCAACTTTCAACAGTGGAGATTTGATTGGTCACCCTTGATCAGCTATAAAAGCATAACTTCTGTTTTCTTTTTAACATACTTTGCCTCGTTTTTTGTGTAACACGATGGCTTCCAGGATAATCTAACTGTTTTGGTGGTAAAGGGTTGCAGGGTTGACCCTTGGGCGGTACTCATTTGATATCTTGATATTCTAACGCGCAGGATTATCGCCCGATTTCTGCTCTGTGTTGACTGGTCCTTGTTTATAGAGATATGTTTTCAGGCAAGATTAATGCATTTCAGAGCTGTCTTTAGGTCAAAGTAAAATGGGGAAGGTGGTTGAGGATGAAGAGCGTAACCTCACAGCCTGATATGAAGTCAAGATTCGTTAACATCAAACTACATCGAGTTGTCAAGTTCAGTTTCCTTGGGTCATTTTAGGAGAGGGACAGGGCTTGTTGCCATTTTCCTCAATGTTAAACTGAATGTTCTTATTTTTCCCCTTTGCGTGACGGTGCATAATATTGAACCAAATCTGCTCTGCTCTCACTGGTTTATTTCAACGGGACCGGAAAAAAGCAGATTATCTGTTCACATGTCTTCACTGCTGTGAATTTTTAACAAGGATCGGCTGTCCTTCTGTCTTCTGCGATTTTAGCAAGCCCTATTCTTACCTCTCTCCTTCCGTTAGAAATCCATCTATTTTCTGAACGTCCTACTTAGTATTAACGACCAAACCTACTTTGCACACTGAAAAGGAAAAGGGAGATGATACTAGGTACCATAAACTTTTATTTCTAAGCAACACTTCTATCTATTTCCCAAGGAACCTTTATAACAATCTACTAAAGGATCACCGACAAAAAGAAACAGAATCACATTAGGACAGAATTAACGGATTGTTACTTTGCAGTACAACACAGTCAGTAGGAACTAGGAACTATATACAAGCCATTAATACACTGTGTCAAGTAACTCTACACGGGTTACGGACAATGAGGCAACGTTCACACGGAGGAATTTGCCATTGGCTGAAAAATTTGACCGGACACTTCCTTCGAACGAGGCCCTTCACTGTTTTCTGTTACAACACGGAACTTAGAACGACTAGGCGTCCAAATTTTCGTACGCTTAAGGTAGTTCTGTATGAACGAAACAACTAAACGCACGAATTTTCAGCCGGTCGAAAATTCGTCCGCTGCCGTGTGCATGGGCGTAACCTGACTCTAGTTACTTCACATCAGGCTACTTTGAAAACCACAACCTTGTTCCCATCTGTTCCCAACGGTACGAAAATCATTCAATAAAAATGACCGAGACCAGGTTTTATGAGCCCGCGAGACTGAGCACCCCACCCAAACCCTTGTTTTCACTAAAACCGCTGGACGCCAACCTGGTTGAGGTGATTGTTATCTAATGTCTTCCCAACGGTACACACGGACTCTCTCACTCTGGCGGACGAGTAGGCGGGAGCCCTGGGAACAAGGTGGTGGAGAGCAATGCATTTGTTAGGTTACTATACTTATATTCTTGAAGTCAACTGAAAAATAAGACTTACAGCCACAAGAAAAACGAAACTTGTGCTTAACCTTTTAACCCTCACAACGAACAACATTAATTTTAGTTCACTCGTGCAATAAATTTCTCTGTCAATCACAAAAGTGAAAAATCTACACAGATCTTACTACTTACTATACACTAGCCTGCAGAGCAGGCGTTTTTTAACGAAAACTCGGAGGTACATTGATCGTGGCCGCCATCTTGAAAAGCAACGAACACTTTTTGACTCGTCCCAACTCTCTGGTAGTATTAACGTCCAAGATGGCGGGACAACAACGTCATTCCTGAAAACAATTCATGGATCCCGCCCCAAAATACGCCTGCTTTGCAGGCTAACTATACACTGATTTGCAAACATGCTGTTCTCCTCACAACCATCAGAATGCACGGAGGAGTGACCAGAACATGAATGCTCCAGGGTTTGTGCTGGTTTCAAGAAGTTTTTAATCACAAATGACTGTGTTTTCAAGGAGTGTCAGGCAAAATTTTCCCAAATCTGTCCCCGATTTTAACATTTGCTCTCAATCTTTGAGTTACTTTGATATAAAACTCTCATTACCCAACCGAACCAAAAAATTCAAAGAGTTTTCACGCAATTTTTGAAGCAGTTCTTCTTTTCAAGGGCTTTTCATGCGCCCTTGAAATCTAAAATTGAATTCAGGTTTTTTTAAGGACTTCAAAGAGTAGCACGAACCCTGGTGTTAATGTAAGGAATCGAAGAAATAGTTGTGTCGGCGGACCCCAAAGCATCCTTCCACGCAGGAAAAAGGTACTAGGCCAAGGACAAAGCAAGAGCCTTTAACAACAAAATACAAAATGCTACAAAGAAGCAGGTTTAGGGAGTTAGTTTGGTTGACTGTCTTGTTTCATCATTTTTTTCTTTGTGAGGGCGACGCCGCTGCCTCTTGAGATGAGCCCGCTAATTCTCGGTCAGAGCTCTCCTGCGAAGTAAAAAGAAAAGGATAATTGGAAGGATAATTTGTAGGCTTGCGGTGCGGGACTACTTGTATATTTATGTTAAGTACAAAGAAACCATTATTTACTCACTCCTTCACTGCTTTCGTCCTTCTCCGATGGCGGGTACGAGTCACCTTCGTTGTCACTCGGCTCCTGTCGGACTCGTGGCGGGCGTCCGCGACGCTTTTTCTTCTGGGAAAGTTATAGAATGGGAAATAATGAAAATGAGCTTCAGCTACTGTGCCATAAGACGAGCACTTAAGTAGCTTGCAAATGGTGGCAGATGAACGAAGTAAAAAAGGGCTCAACCCCAAAAAATGGTAGAAGATAATAGCTATATTTGTCAGTACAAATTAGGTTTTACTCAGCGCAAATTAAATTTAAACTTACAACAGCACCCATTTCAACTTTGGCTTTCTCCACCGACTGTTTTCCAAGTTTAATACGCATCTTTAGGAGCGACTGACTGCTACCTGCTGAAAAAGAAAACAAGAGGCCACTAAATTAAATATTTTTCTTTCAGTTAGGAAAATTAAAAAAAAATCCGCATTACTAAAACCGTGGGGGTTCAACAATTTCCGACTTGTTCCATGTCTTAGCTCCAAGCTAGGTAAAGCGCGAAACCATCGATATGAAAATGATTTTTTATTCTCCCACAAATACAACTCATTTTCAGAAGAAAGGTTTTGCATTAGCCACCTCTTGCAAGAGAGTGTTTGGAATTCGGAAATGGCCTACAGTCGACTCCCGATAACTCAAACCTTCTAGGGAAATCGAAAAAAGTTCGAGCTATCGGGGGTTCGAAGTAAATACACGGAAATAAGGAAATAAGCAGATGGATGGGGAGGGAATGCAGCGCCAAGGCTTGATTAATAAACAGGGACGAACACTGAATTTGAACTGGAGTGACAAAAAGGTAAAGACAAAGAATTGACACGGTTGCTTTGAAACAAATTCAATGTTTTGGACTTCAGTTCACGGTGTTTTTTTTTTGCCGACTTGTCACGCGCTTATAACACGGTTCGAGTAATCGAGGATAAAATTATATAGAAATGATCTGAACGGAAACGAAAATTACTTCGAGTCAGCGGGGGGTTCAGTAACTGAGAGTTAAATTACAGTAAATGTATGAAGGAAATCCTGGGGAAATCGACTTCAGTTCGAATCAGCGCGAGGTTCAAGTTAACGAGGGTTCGAGTTATCGGGAGTCAACTGTACAAGTTTGTGATTCAAGAAAAGAAAGACAGAATTCGTTTATAGTTTGGAGGTTATCGATAAGGTTTCCGTTACCTTCAGCGTCTGAGCCTACTGACTCACCCTCTTCAAATTCCTGAAAAAGATAAATCACAGAAACTGAAGTTCCATAGAGTGGTTTTCGTTTGAGTGTCGTAAAACCAAAACCAAAGTAATTACTCTGGCCAATCACATAGGACACAGACAATACATTGAACCAATCAAAACTCGAAGTAATTACATGTGGCTTACGCAAAGCGCGGGAAAATGCATGCGAGCGCGTCACAATTAGCTTTGGTTTTACTTCTGATTGGATGAAAAGGTGGCGCGAATCTTTTAAGCCAATCGCATCGTGTAGAAAGTGCAAAACCAATTACTTTTCGACACTCAAATGAAAACCGCTCTAAACCTGTAACTTGGGAATGAATAACAATAGAGAGCTTTAGATTCTGAGACGAGGACGACTACGACTACAAGATTTTCTCAATACTGAGTATTGCTCACGCGTGAACCAGCATCATTTTGGCGGGAAAAAGTGGTAGCCGTCGTCATTCTACTACGAATTTTAGCGCGAGTGTCGTAGTGGCGGGAACAAGTTATCAAATGTAAGAAGTTTTACCATTCTGCTATCGGGAGAGGGCTTAACCTCCTTCAGTATAAATAACCGTACTAACTTTTTTGGTGAAAAAAAGGAAATTGAAGCTTTCCGGTGCGTCTTTTTTTAGAACACGCGCAAAAACTTTAAGTTGAATCTCGTATTCGTACTCGTACTCGTCCTCAAATCTTAAGCTCTCTAATAACTTATGCAAAATTTGGGAGACAAACAGAGTGTATTATGGGGGATTCGAAAATAGCCAGTTTCACCAAAGCGTCACATACCTCTTCATCGTCATCATCCCCCTCACTACCAGCCTCCTTCTCACTTTCCACTTCCTGTTCCTGGACTGATGAGTGAGCCGACTGTAACTCCTCGCCAGCCTGTATCCTTTGTCTCGCATGCGTGAAAATCGACTGTGAAGGGGATTTATTGGTTAGTTGAGAAAACAGGACGCTCTGACAAGGTAAAGTTCCTCTGGGAAGGGTCGGGAAGAAATCGAATTCTTCTGATGGAACTCATATACCGTACAAAAAGTTGATTATCATAACGACTTCCTGCGAATCCTCGTTTGAGACTCGCCTCCGATAAAACTTTCCTATGTCAAAAAGAGTGTCTTTCGAGGGTATTCAACAGCTGTAATCCTGTGCTGTGGACTCTTTTTAGTCTCTCTATTGCTCAACACAAAGAACAAAAGAAGGAAAACCGAGTACGGAAACGAGAACGGGCGCGCAGCGTCAGCGGTCGGTGTAAGGAGCGCACCCCTTATGCTTAATCAGAAATTTAAGGTAGTCTAGTGAGGAACCGACTTCCAAATTTTCTCCGCTTTAGTAATTTACTCAGATTTCGGGCCTTCGAACAGAGATTTTCCAGATTGCTAGAAAGTAATACGGACGATACCAAGTAATTATGTATCCATCATACAAAAAGTGTTCCAGAAATCTTACCCAGGCTCCTCCGGACATTTTAAACAGGGTAAAGGGCCTAGTAGAACAAGATAACCAGTTCTTCAGCATGGAACTTTAGGATATGAGGGTTAAAATGCTATTTGATTTACTCTTCGACTTGCCCTACTGGCTACATTTACTTTGCTGTACTCACTTGCAGCTTGATAGAATCTTCGTAAATCTGCAACGAATAGAGAAGTATTACACCACGGTTCGAAATTGCTACTGAGTTTGAAGAATGCAGAGGTAAGCGTTGACTAATCTGCGCACAATTACATGATAGATCGAAGTACGGCGCGGACGTAAAACGACGCGGGTGAGCGGGGAGGGGCACGCTTGTATCCTCCTTCCTCGCGCGCGCCATATGTTTTATCCTCCTTTCTCGCGCGCGCCTTATATTTTATCATGACCCTTCTAAGGTTACATGTGGATCGTAAAAAGAGTGAAGACTTAAGGTAAAACCTACTTAGGCTCAGAACTCAAGTTTCCATCACGGAGACTTAGGTGGCAGACAAAATTATAAGGTGGTGTGGAATCAGAGCGGAACAGAAGACTATTACTTCCAAAAACGGGACACAGGAAATTGAACTGTTTAACTACAAGATTTAACTTAACGGAATAACATACAATGGATCCCTCGATGTTGTAAGTCTGAGCATTCTTGCACATCAGAATGAAATCATCTTCTAGATCATCTACAGTGCGGTACTTGTGGGAATTAATCCGTTCCTACAAAAAAAAAAAAATAATAAAAAATAAATAAAATCTTAAAGTTGTCATGAACCCGATCTCAAGGCTGAAAAAACTGCATTTCTTGAAAAGGCAACCATTTTGAGAAAGGTTCTTGAAGTGTAAGGTCTGGGGGCGGGACCAGACTAAAAGTTTTTTTTTTTTTCCAGGACAATTCACTGTGCAGAGACCAAAAAAATTGTTTGAGTTTATTCCCTGGGAAGGCCTGTCACACACAACTCAGTGATTTTGACTTGTTCAAAGCTGCAAGGGTTATGTAAGAGATGGTGGAGAATATCAACAACTTTCTTTTATAGGCAGCTACAACCCTGGTCAAAACATCATAGGACACTTGAGGAAATTAGGCTCAAAGATGGCACTTTGCTAAATTAAATCGTATTCTACCTCTGATAAAAGCTTGGAAATGTTGTTATAAGGGCAATTTCTGCTGTCCCCCTCTCCCCCAAAGAGTGTTTATTGTATTGATAAAAGACTTGAATACATAACGTCAACACTGCCCCGGGGAGGAGGGGGTAGGGAAAATGCGTCATTTTGACGAGCTATGCGTGAGTGTCCCAGAGTTTTGACCAGGGTGGTAGCTCCAAGATGAGGACAACCTTTACTGTTCGAACAATCCTAGTAAGAAAAACAAAAAACTTTCTTCACAGCTGAAACATGGTCCACAGACTGTGGACATTTGATTACAGGACATTTCCTTACCCGTATCTTTCTGATGTCCACAGGATGCTTAATGATTTGATAGTAATCAGGCAGTTCCTTCCTTGTAGGGAGCGCCATGAAGATTTCGGCCAAGTTGCGTTGCGTAGAACTGAGGGAAAATAGAAAGTCTTTTACTTCACACTATTACTATTTTATTTACTATTTACGTCAATTGCGTGTTTTGGTCCTCAGATCAGTCAAGCCAAAGAATTTTCTTGGCAAAATCACGTTTACAAAACCCAAAGAATTTCAAGCTTTCTAAATAACATAACCTAAAATTGAAAAAAGAAAGTAAATTAATTTGCAACCGGGCGTCTTTAAGCTTGTAATCTGTTTAAATCTTTCTCAATTGCCCATGGACGCCCCGTTTTGGCAGGCTTGTACGTCTCATAAAAAGTCTCCTTCGGTCTTTTTATTCGTTTTCTACGACAAAGTCGCAAATGCTTAAAATATTTTAACATGGGAACACTAGCCTTCTGCATTGGCGTCAGCGGGAATGTGAAAACAACTATGCAACGTCGTTGGCGAATTTGCGCGTTCTGCAAAAGTATAGCAACACACAGGAAAATATGCAAATGATACTTACTCATCGACATATCTCACAACATATTTGATCAACTTTTTCATCTGTTTGGTCAGTTCAGGAGGATTGGGAGCAAGTTTAACTGGAACAAATGAAAAGAACAGAAATTGATCAGAAAATACTGCACCCTGGTCTGTTCCACAGTTCCGGGTCAGTATCCTGCTTGTTGCCTCAGTGTCCAATCCGCCGCCCACAGAGCGCCGTCGCGGTCATAAAGTTAACTAGAATCTCTTCACAGGCGCTTGGTTCATATGGCCAGCTTCGTCTTAGTCCGGCCTTATAAAACGGAGATCAAAATACGTGATATTCCCGCAAGCATAAACGCTCACGTCTTTCTTTGCTGCGGTTCTGGGGCCCGTTTCTCGAAAGTCCCGGTAACTTTTCGGGCCCGAAATCAAATATTCAAATCGAAATATAAAGAATAAGAGCGCGGGTCATGGCTAGCAAACTACTCCATTTTGTTTCACTAACTGATAGTTCTATCATGCTAGATGCAAAACTTTTGAAACCTCGATCTTTAATATAAACGGAGACGGCTTACCGGGCCCGTTAATTATCGGGACTTTCGAGAAACGGGCCCCTGGGCCCGGTTTCTGAAAAGCCGATTAGCGCTAATCCAGTTTTAAAATGTTGTTCCGTTTTTGTATTTTACCTTCCTACATAATGCTTAGAGTAACACTTTGCGTTATCATTACTGTATTTCGGAGTGAGGGCTTAACAGTATTTTTAAGCTCGAGTTGTACGTTTTTAGACAAGAAAACCTTGCCTAAAATTTAGCTTAATCCTGATATAAAGTTAACCGTCTTTCGAGGAACCGGGCCCTGGAAGTGATTTAAACATTACTTATTCGACATCTAGGAATCGTTTTTAACGGTTAAGCCACAAAAAAGGACGTAATTAACTCACAAAAGACAAGGTTACAAACACAAGAAAAAGAAAACTGAATAATATACCTGCTGGGGGTCGGCCACGCTTTTTCTTCACCTTAAATGAAACGACAGTAACAGCAAATCAAATCTTAGATAACCTAGAAACTTTAATCTCGGTTCTGTCTCTCTGCATGATTGTATAAAGTAGAATGTACGAGTTAATCTTAGCAGATATGAGCGACGACCCTTCCGGGGTGAGTAGCAAAACTCCTAACTAGTGACACACGGTTTAACATTATTAAACACATAATAACTGGTCGTGAGAGAAACAGTTCATTTTGTTTCCCGTGAACGGAGCCTCGGCAAACATTGAGAAGCAAGGGAAACAAAAATTAGCTGTTTCCCGAGGGACCAGTCTTTAAGTGATTTGTTATACATAGGGAGCTGGAAATTCATTAAACATCGCTGTAACGGCGGTCGTCGGTCAACTTAGATATCTCGATTTTATGTTACCCAGTAGAGGGGATTTGCTGATTCACAAATTTTGAAGCTGGAAATTCATTAAACCTCGCTGTAAAGGAGGACGTCGATCAACTTAGATATCCCGATTTTATGTTCCCCAGTAGAGGGGATTTGCTGACTTACCTTAGGAGCTTCGCTCTCTTCTCCTCCTTCATGTTTTCTTTTCTTGCTTTTCTTAACCTTTTGTCGTTCTTCTACCTCGTCCAGTCGACCATCTTCTATGGCCTAAGATGGAAATTTGCGAATCTCTTAACCTCAATACACGATCTAATGTTTAAGAAGTCCTTTTCTCTAACAGTTAACAGCTCCAACGGGGTGGGCGCAGATTGCACTCAGAATCAAAGCGTAATTGCAAATGAGAGGCTTTTAGAGCGTTAACTCGGGCTATGATACTAGGGTTCAGCGTGCAAAGAAAGTACTGTCCGATAGCCCGGGGCTAGTGGATTTTCTTATCGCGCTATTGAATTTTGTTCTTAGCTTACCCGATGGGCAAAGTTTTTTGAGGAATTTAAATTACATAAGACTGGACTGTGTAATCAAACTTGCTCATCACAAAGCTTTTGGAGCTACTTAAAGTGATGTTTTGGCCAGTACATGCTAGCCACAGGAAGCCCAACAGAGAAACTGTAAAACTGACTTTCTTTGCTTCCTGATGGTTAAACGAAAACAAAAGCAAAATCCACGCACCCTAACAGTACCCCCCCTTGCTTACCTTCAGCCACTGTCTTTCTGTCAGATGTTCGCAGTACACAACGTCTTTCCGTACACGTGACCCTCGGCCGAAAATCTTCTCCGATTCCTCCTCCCAGGTCAAACGCTCAACCTGAAGAAAAATTTCAGGACAACATTTAGCGCGCTGTAACATCTGACCTCGCAAAAAGGACCTTAAAAGAGCTTGTGTCGTGTTGTTTATTTTCGGATCTTTTTTCACCAACCTCAGCATCATCTTTGACAATCCATCGTGGCAGTTCGCTGATCTGCATCAGGCGGGGGCGACGACGGAGTGAACCAGCCTCCTGAAACACAAGGACCACAATAGTGTTAGTTTTCTAGCGGAGCACTCACCCGAGCGAAACGCGCGCAGCGGAGCACCATTTGTAAGAACATTTGGTTAAATTTTTGGTGGTGACAAAATAGTCGCATGCCTCCGCCCACTCATGTTAGCGGATGTGAAAAGTCACACTTACTAGCGAAGTGTCCAAAGCGTATACAATCTGTGTTCTGATAGGACATTCATGTAATGATCAATTGACAGCTGTCAAAAAGGGGTATCGGCTGACCAGTGTCACATGACTGTATCGCGGGCTCAAGTGTACACAAAGAAAATGAATAAACATGAATATTCATGATTTATTCATTTTCTTTGTTTGTGTCCTCTAAGACTCGCTATCATGCTGAATTTTAAGATATCGAAAGTTGCCTATTGATCGCCGACTCAGGTCCACTTTCTTTTCAGGAGGAATTCAGTTTACTCCTGCTCACCGCAAAAGCTGAACTACGGGACTTGAAAAATACATGAGAGCTTGGCTTTTAGCCTTGGCTAAATCTATATATTACAGTAAAACAAACAAACCACAATTGTCAACAGTCACTTACCCTTACTTCCTGTCTGCGTCGTTCCATATCCATTCGCTGAGATCAGAGAAGAAAAAAAAGAACATCAGATAAACAGTAAGTGTATCTCTAGCCCTCTTGCTTTTAACCCTCCAAGACCCAAGAGAGGCCAACATCAATTTTCTCCTAACAGTGAAAATAGGTCATAAAGAAAGAAAATTTTGAGAGTTAATGGAATGATCACGAAAGGAAAAATACTTTGATAAAATTCTCATAACTAATTCTTTATGAAAAGGTATGGAGATCAGTCTGGAGAATTTAAGGGTGGGTGCAACGCGAATCGATCTCAAGCGGGATCTTAGCGTCATACGATCGTGTCACAAGTTTGGTAAGATAGGATTCGACACTGAATGCTATATTAAGCGATCAAAGATTTTCAAAAATTATGGCGCTTGAAGGAAACGGTGAACGCGAATACAAGGCACCATTGAGTAAGATTTAGGCGGTAAACAGTGAACCGTCAAAAATAAAACGCAAGGACGGAGTCGTTATTGAGGAAAAGAAGACGGTAAGGAGTCTTAAAACTCCTCGTTTCTCTACAGTTTGTATGAATGCGTCGTAAAACAAGTTGAGGATAACATGATATAGGTACACCTACTTGGAACAGTTCAAATTCTTCTTCCGTTCGTGCGATCATCTGATTAATGGTTTCGTCATCCGGTACTTCACTTTCCTCCTGTTTAATATAAATACAATATTTTCTTTAGATATATTGCCTATTGATTTGGTAACTGGTAAATCTGAACAGGCAAATTTGCCACAGTTAAGTTAACCCATCCACAACCTAAAAGAGTAAGTTAACGGCGAGTTCGCTTATAGGAGAATTAACCAAAAAGCCGTCGCAGATAACAACTGTACAACCTTAAATAAACAAAAATGAATTGCGGTCGTTTCGCACGAAAGTCGATTCGCCCGACGGCATTCGCCAGGACTTTAGCCAATTCGCCCGATGACATACAACATTCTATAACATACCTATCAGAAATGTTATTTCACTTAAGATTGAATTCCACATGTGTAGTCACTATCTTTTCACGCTTGTTCATTATTTCAGGCTTAAAGGACGATAAATTCACATCGGGCGAATTGTCGTCTGGCGAACCGACATGAGGGCGAAACGACCTCACAAACTGTACCTCATCATCTTCATTCTCGGTGCCCAGCAGTGCCATCAGGAACGCGCGACGTTCACTCGACGTGGAGTTCTGATTAAACATACCAGCTTGGATGACCTTCTCATCAACATTAAGCTTGTACCTGGCTGCAGCAAGAATCTTCTCTTCAACACTGTTCACTGTCATCAGCCTCAATACACGTACTTCATTCTTCTGCCCAATACGATGGGCACGATCCTGAGCTTGGAGATCCTATAAATACCCCCGCCCCACCCAAAAATCCAGTTAATCAACAGTAGAAATAGGCCCCGTTCAGACGAAGAACTTTTCATGAGCCGAACCTAATTCAAATTAAGGCTGACCCGAATGATTTAGACCGGCTGAATTGATTCAGACGCCGATCTTAACTCCAGCCCAACTAAAATTCAGAAGGATAAAAATGATCCTTTCGGTCAAACTGCTTACAAAATACGTTTTCATAGTTTATGCATTAGGTTCGATACATGAAAAGTCCGGTGTCTAAACCAATGCCAAATTCGATCCAAAGTCAAAATTCCCGGCCGGGCTGGGCGGAAAGAACGGTTGGGCCGTTCCAAATTGAAACAGTCATTCCTAATTGATTCAAACGTCGAACTTTTCTCGTAATGGGGGGTGAGGAAAAGACTGATATACCAGGTTCTACTATCAAACTCCACTCAATGAGATGTTTCACTCTAGTGGTGTTAGCGAAACCCTGGGTTAGTTAGTATTGCACACCTAGTACACCTGACATACACAAGCATCTTCAACCAGGCTTGAAACAGTGTGCTGTCTCTTAACGGACACCTTAAAAGAGGGACACCTCTCAAAGATTAAATGGACACCTGGGGTGCTTACCATTTACATGGGAAAACCGGAAATTTTGATTGGACAATCAAAAGATTCGCGCCATCTCGTTTGGGAAGGCTTCAGAAAATATGGGCTGTGTTTTGATGCGATGCAACTTTTCCACTCCTTTTAGTCTGTTCAGCTGATCTGGAAAAAACTTTGTAGCGAGTCATTCTCCCTCCACTTCAAATTTTATAGTTTTATGTTCATGCACAAAATTTCCACCCAACATTAACACTTACTTCTCACTTAAGGCAAAATGTTGGCTTAGGGGAGGGGTAGGTGGGCAGTTTCTCTGAAACGTATCACGATCCGAAATTTATATTTTGTTGTTGGAGACCAAAACAAGCAAACAAACAAACCTGGTGAGGATTCCAATCACTGTCAAAAATGACCACAGTGTCAGCAGCTTGTAAATTCAGCCCAAGGCCTCCTGCTCGTGTGCTCAACAAGAAGATGAAGTATGGCGAGTCCTTAGCATTGAAGAGCGCAAGAAGCTGACCTCTGTCCTCACTCTTTGTTGTACCATCCAGTCGCAGATAAGGGTATCCTATGTGAAGGAGAGACGAGCCATTATTTTTGTGTTTTCACCAGTTCGTGGCTGCATCCCCTGATACCTAAATTAAGCTATGAAACCACTGAAAAAACTGTGTACAAACACGTTCACTTAAGCTTGATCAACTACACACAACCCACAATTAATTGATTTTCCCTAAAAAGGACTGGTGCTCTTCAGCTTTTGATATCGTTTCGGTGGAAAAATGACACATACTTAATTAACTTAGTTGATAGAACCAAATTTTTGCGTTCTACTCTTCCACTGACTCTTGCTTTACTCAGTCCAAAATTGTAGCTCATAAAAACACATCTCATAAATTAATAGAGTTAAGTTAAACAGGTGTTCCAGGGTTTTTGACCACAATCGAAACACTGTTTCTAGTGGAATTAAAAAAAACCCTAGGTTTCTATCGCACACTTCGTACGCCTGGCATGCATGAAGAACTTCTGCCAGGTTCTAGCAATGTGCATTATTATTCTGATCATGCTTTCCCTACTGTTATGAAGCATTAAAATAGTATACAGTCACAATAGAGCAAAGCAGAGAATTGTTAACAATACTGTTTTGTTACCTTTCCAGTTGAAATAGTCCTCGAGAATTGTCATCAGGGAAGTCATCTGTGAAAACAACAGCACCCTAAAAAACAATAAATGAAAAAAAAAAAACAAAAACAAAAAAAAAACATTAAATTAAGTAGGTTAATTTCCAGGCCCCAGTTGTTCAAAAGTTGGATAGCACTATCCACCAGATAACTCACTCACTATCCAACAGATACGTGTTAGGGAAACCAATTGCGCTCGTGAAGGCCTCCCTTCCCACCCAAGCAATTTACACACCTGGGTGAATGAAGCAAAGTTTTTTGTTTATAGATGCAATGTAATGGCAAGTCTCAAACATGGACCTGCAAGATCTGGCCGCAGTTGTTCAAAAGATGGATAGCGCTATCCGCCAGATAAATCGCTACCCAACGGATAAGTACTGGGGAAACCAATCGCGCTATCAAATGAATAGAGATTTATCCGATGGATAGTGTTATCCACCTTTTGAGCAACGGGGGGCCAGAGAAACCATAATTTAAAACTGAGGAACTCCTTGTGACAAAATAATTATAGAGTACGATCTGCTTCTCTGCAATAAAAAAAACCCTTAACCACCATTCGTTGATTACAGAATATGTAAAGCAGGGATAGTTGGAATTCCTTTGGACGAAATAATCTTGTTTGTGATAATGAGGTAACCTGTGAAAATCTCTCTTGTGGGGTCAAGGACAGATAGAAATCTAGAAAGTTCAAGCAGGTGCGAGGGGAAAGGGTACATGTACAAGGGAAAAGTGACACAACAACACATGTCAATGACTATCATGAATGAAGGATGATCATCCCAGTTATATATACGCAACTTTTGCAGTTGCAAACAGAAAGCCTGAAAAAATTTAGGCTTGTACAGGATTCGAACCCTTGACCTCTGCGATACCGGTGCAGACAACCTGCTCCCAGTTAGCTTGTTAGCTTAATAGAGTGCTGCACCGGTATCGCAGAGGTCAAGGGTTCGAATCACGTACAAGCCTGAATTTTTTTCAGGCTTTCTTTTTGCAACTGCAAAAGTCGCATATATAACTGCGATCATCCTTCATTTAATTCTTCACTCTGCAGTTCACATATACGATTTTCATATTTTCACAACTTTATCATTATGAAACTGTCAACAATCAGCAATCAAGCCAGTAAGAAGCTAATACCAGATTCTGGTAGAAAAGGTATCATTACCTAAAAACCTAGGAGAGATGTACATAAGTAAATTCTGAACATGTACATCAAAGCTCTTGCACTCTATTGGCTCATTTTCAAATTGATGATTGTTACTGTAAGCACAGTAGGTTTTTTCAAAATTTGGTAAAAGAAAATTACCTGTGGCCTTTTCTCTTCAGCTTTGGTAGAATCCTATCCAGCAGATCAAACTTTCCAGCCACTCTTACAACATCAGGCCTGTTTGTGTGACATGCACAAAAAATCAAATTAGCAAAGATGAATGCACATCTGCACAGATTCATACTACAGTATTCTGTGGTTCAAAATTTTATTTCTTTTCTTTGATATTAGAATCGGACAGTTTCTACTTTCATTTGCCTCAAATAAATTTTCATAACCTTCGAGGCTGTGCTCTAAGCAAAATCCAAGGGAGCCTGGTGCTATGAACCAGCGAAATCCAGGATGCCCAGCATAGGATTTCTATGAATAAACTAAGATTTTCTCACTGTCCAAGAGCAAAAGTCACAACAATCAAACTTACAGTTATGAAATGTTTACTACCTAGTTTATAACTCCAGTGCAACAACACATACCCTTGAACGATCCCATTTGCAAACCCGAGGTGCTCAGCAATTGATTCCTTTGGTGAAATGTGGAGATAAAAAAAAAACATAAATTTGAACATAATAATAGTAAACACTTAATGACTGGTCCTGAGAGAAATAGTTAATTTTGTTTCCCAAGAATCTCTCCAGAGGCAAAAAGAGTTTCATTGCCAGATGTCATGTGACCTCGAAGTAACCAATGAGAGCATACGCTGTTGGGAAAAAAATTTCAGCTATATAACAATAACCTTTATTTTACACTGTAGCGGAAACTCTTCGTAATGGATTGTAAAAGTACAGTATTAATGAAATTTTAGAAAAAAAGCATAAATTCTTGTGATAATACTGTACAAGAACATAAATTCAGGCGCCACGTAATCTTATTCTTTGATTGATGTCCACACCATAGAGTTCTTTTTTCTGCCTCTGTATAATTGTTACCATGTTAAACTGATTTCCACTTTGGACAGTGAAATTAATCAGCAGGTTGAGGTTCAAGTCTCTAACAGCACAGTAGCTGTAGTCTCACCTCAATATGTTGGAACATGAATGGATGATTACAGATCTTCCTTAGCTGCATGATGGTGTTCATCAATGTCTTTGTACCTCCACGGCCCTATTATAAAATTGACAATGACAGTGGTTAGTTGACAACAAAGACAACACATTGTCATGATCAACCTGTATGAGCTTCTGATGATTCTATCCAGCATAGTTACATGCCCTCCAAAAAGGGTTACTATTATCATGTATTACACGTATGAAAAGATTAGTAGCAGACCTTTTTGTCCTTCTCTGAGCCATCTGTGAGCAGTACACCAGCCTTGTGCATGTGATTGTACAGAATGCGTTGAAGAGATGACATGTCACATTTCACAACATACTCGACCTACCAGAAATATAAATATGCTAGTCAGCAACTTATATAATTATACATAAAAAACAAGAGACAAAAATTCTATATTTTCATAAAATGATATTATCAAGTTCAAATGTCATTGGCTATTATAATCTCTTGTCTATAAAGAAATCTGTATGCAATATGAGATTACAAGAGCAAAATTGTGTCTGTTGTTCTATGCAGTTATTTATGTGCATATTAAACCTGACTGGGTGATCAGCTGTCAGTGTGAGTTTTCAAATGAAACTTTATTTTTTTTCTTTCTCTGCCTATTGTCAATAATACAATGTATTATTGCCGTAAAAAAAACATCCACTTATAACTGAACAACTAAGTGTATGTTTCCTACCTGTCCGCAGTCTTTGAGCTAAACAGTGTTCTTACCTTTTCTGGGAGTTGGGATTCAACTTCTTTCTTCAGACGGCGCAACAAGAATGGGCGTAGGACCTGTCAAGAGAAGTAAAGTATTTAACACACTGATCTAAATTAACAAGTTGACAGAATATTGATTTTAAAGGTTACGGAGCATTGTCTTTGTACTGCAGAGAGTAGATTACACCTCACCTTGTGCAAACGACGGATAATCAAAATGGTCTCCTCTTCATTAAGTTCAACCTATATAAAACAAAAGATTATAGATTAATCAAATTGTCATGATGGTACTATCTTTTGTGCAATAATGGATGTACCAGCTCATATTTCAGATACATGTAGCTATTGAATGCAGAGAATGAAGCAGCTCTTTCACTCCCAGAGTCAAATATTGAGACATGACAAAGCTCTAACTTCCAAGTCTATGCATGAAATGCTATGGTGTGACCATCCATTCTGTTCAGCAGTTCTTTCACATGGTGCTATTCAGTAAGTGTGAAGTTTCAACTTGTGAGTCTGTGCGTGAAATCCCGTGGTGTGAACATTCAAATGTAACCTCTTCAGCAGTACTTGTACTTTCACATTTTATTATTTATTATTTTAGTAAGTGGTTCTAACTTCCGAGTCTGTGCATGAATTCTTATGGTGCGACCTCTCGTATGAGACCTGTTTAGCAGTACTTTTACAAGGTTTTATGGACAGTCTCATTTCTCAAGAATTCTCCAAAGCTTGAGTACTGGCAGTCATGAAGTCATGGAGAAAAAAAAAGTTTAAAAACAGTTGGTCTGCCTATTATATAAAATTATTGACAAGTGCAATGTAGAGGAAATTCAACACAATACATTGCGTGGATGTGACCCTTCAAACGACCTGGTGAAATATGGATTATACTGCCAGGATAACCTCCTTAGGGCGCGGTTACTTTTCCTCTCGTCATTAAACAGGCACACGAGGAGAAATAATGTGACTGTGGTAAGCTAAGAGAGGAGAATGTCAGAGCTTGTTGTTTTTTTGTCTGGTTGGTTTGTTTGTGGATGGAATTCTGTTATTTCATGAGATAGTTCTACATGTACTTTCATGTACATGTAACACTTTCATGGAAGTCTTTGCGCAATATAAACTTGTGGTTCACTCGAACCTCCACAAGTGGCCACCTCTCTACAGACAGACAGACAGACCGTCCATACATTGACTCTTATTTAGACTTCTCTACAACGGCCACCTCTCTACAACCGCCACTTTCTTCTGCCCCCAAGGTGGCCATTGTCAGTGGAGAAGTTCAACTGCATTTCTTCTCTTGCTGGGCCTTACCTTTTCACCTGTCATTGCAAAAGGAGCATTGAACCACTGCTCAAAAGTACTGCAAGACTTGAAGATTGTTGGAAGAAGGAAGTTTAACAAGGCCCACAACTCTGGCAAACGGTTCTAAACCAAAACAGCATCAACAAAAATTATTATGACATAGCCATCTATCTATAAAAATAATGACCTTAAGCAAAATACACTTACAAAACATTTCCAATTCTTTGTTTCAGGTCCTACTATCAATCCCCACTCATCAAGATTAAATAATTTTAAATCTTTAAGGGTGTTAGCGAAACCCTGGTTTACTGTTGCACACCTCTGACACCTGTCATGAACAGTGTTTTGCCTAACAGGTCATAAAAAGTGTGCCCTAATCCAAAATGATAGAGAACATTCCCTGACACACCATTTACCACGCAATCTGTTTGATCATATGTATCAATGGAAAAAAGTTCCTGCCTATATCCCTGAATAACTATAAATAAAACTACAGTACCACTCAAAAGTAAGTTATGTGTACCAGTGTTGTCTCGTTTCTCACAAGAGGAGTGTCTTGTCTTGAGAGACGAGTGTCTCAAAAGGTTAGGGAGTGTGGGCAAGATTGATGCAAATGCTCTTGCTCCAATGCCGTGCTTTGTGTCAATTTCATGTTATAAAAGGTCAAAGTGCACGTGATCAGATTATGAGTGATAGATAGTCCAAAAACACATGATTAGATTGCATTTTGTGCATTCCATTCGTTCTTAGTGGAAGTCCAAATGAATGCCTGCTACATACATGAACATGCAGTGCAAGTGTGAAGGAAAACTGAAAATTAGGATTGTGGGCTCCTCTGGTCGCCTGCAATAAAACAGTCATCTGTACCTGCAGAGGTGTTCCAGTTAGTAGAATCCTGTGGGGTGCTGCATAATGTGTGTTTAGGATCTGAGTCAATTTACAGTGGTGATTCTTCATTCTGTGTCCCTCATCAACGACCATGTAGCGCCACCGTACCTGATAACAACAAGGACACAATTCATCAAGTATAAAGTTTATATACTTGACACAAAAGCTGGAAATACGTACAGTGAAACCTCCTTACACAAACTCCACAGTGGAGGAACCAGGTGCACTTAAACAGAGGTGTTCATATTGTTATCCTGTACAGGCTCACATAATATTGCAATTTGTTAACCCTTTAGGTCCCAAGAGTGACCAACATCAATTTTCTCCTCACAACATCAGCAGATCATCAAGAGTAAAGGTTATGAGAATTACTAAATTGATCACCAAAGGCAAATGCTTTGATCTTAAACTACAATCTCTCAACTAATTTCAAGGGAAATGTATGGAGATCAGTCTGGAGAATTTGTATTTAGATCTTGGGGCTTAAAGGGTTAAGAGGTAAGTTGTTTGTAAAGTTTGGTGCATATGGAACGGAAAGAAGTGTCAGTAATAGAGAAATGTCCATTTCACTTCTTTTTCGAATAAATGAACAAATCTAGACATACCTTGGAGAGCACTGATTTGTCCTTCATTACATACTCATAAGTGGTGAGTACCACATTGAACTTTCCTACGCGGATTTGGGAAGCAGCTGATCGACGCATGTTAGGTGAGCCCTGATAGAGAAACATTACATCAAAATGATAAGTACATTGTAAACTTTTCAGTAATTACAACCACAGTACAGAATTTAAGCAATGAAGCCTTGGCTTCCCACTAAACTTGTAGAGCCAACCTGTTTTAGAGCACACACCTCTATCTAAAGGCCAATTTACACGGCACAACTTTGCCAGATGCCATGTGCTTACATTATGTCTACAACAGTAAAGCAAATCTACAATGGTGACATAGCCTCTTTAACTGTAAACATTAACTTTATGTTCCAAGTTCTACTATCAAACCCCACTCATCAAGATTGAATCTTTAATGGTGTTAGCGAAACCCTGGTTTACTGTTGCACACCTCCGACACCTGACAGACACAGTGAATTTCATGACAGGTTTTAAAAAGTGTGCAGTCTTATAGGATGTTCCCTTGTACATACACTGCAACTGTCAATTGGAATAATATATAGTGCATATAACTTGTTAATAAAAAAAATATAATAATTAATAATAAAAATAATTGAGAAAATTATCCTGGGAAATGCTTTTGAACAAAAGAAAAAGAAATCTGGATTAAAATTTAACCCCAGGTTAGCGCTAATTGGCCCTCAAAAAACTGGGCCCTGTTGTTCAGTTTGAGCCTCTACTTAAAGTCACTGAAACCTTATAGTTAGATTACCTTGTAGCTCACAACAATGATAGATGGTGTCCACTTCTCAAATTCCAATAACCAGTTGGAAAGTGTTCTGCAAAATAAAGTTAGGTGAGCTGGTATAATTGTGAGACAATCGATAAAATAATAACCATTAAACACACATACAGCTGTAGCGTTCTCAGAGATAAAATGTGTTCCAACAAAACCTCTCAGGGCCCTCTCCTCCTCATCGCCCAGAGTGAAAGAGAGCAAGAATCTGGACTGGCCTGCTAAAGTTGACTGAATGTAGCAGATGACAAACAAACAGTCGGAGGGAGGGGTGGGAAAGTAGGAAAAAAAAAGACCATGCAAATAGTCACTGTCGCAAAATTTGTTTTGAAATAGGGACAGACAGAGTTGATAGACCACAGCCTTCACCTGGAAAAGGTGTTGATAAAATTTTCAGTTTGGTTAATTAATCTGTGATGTCATTGTGCAGTTAAAAGGGGAATGTACATGTGTAGAGGGAATAAGTCATGGGGGATTAATTTACAACTGACTTACGAGAGAGGCACGATGACCAAGAAAGGTCCATTGAGTTTCTTGACCTCAATCAAGTAAGCAAACAGGGCAATGGTTTGAATGGTTTTTCCCAGACCCATCTCATCAGCCAGGATGCCATTCAGGGCGTTATTGTGCAGTGACACAAGCCACTCCAGGCCTCGCATCTGAAAGTGAAAACATAACACTCAACTTTAAACCAAAAACTGTACTGGCAAATGTGAGTGTCTTTGGGTCAGATTCACTGTAAGGGTTTTTAATGCTAGGATTTTAGGAGGAAGTGGGAAAAGTAGCAATATCTCAGACAGGGATATGGAAATTTTAGGGGGAATGCAATTCAGAAACATTTAATGTTTATGAGCCCAAGGTGTCCCCTATGACCTTAAAGGTTAAGTATATTTTTTGTGCATTGCTGGTGTTATATGTGACAGTAATTTTAGGCTCGCAATTGTTACTGTGAAACTCAAAAACCATGAAAACCAGATGGTAGTTTTGTGGCCTGCTTGTGTGTCCTTATCTTGGCTTTGATTGGGGATAACACAGACAATAATTTCTTGAGTCGTAATTTGACAGCAAGTCTAGCATACAAAATTTTGGCCACAACAGAGATATCACTTTATTTGTAATGTCTTATCTCGCGATGTTTTTTTGGGTAAACAAAGTAATGTACCATCCTGCAGACCAACTGTTCAACATCTCCATACACTATTATTAGGCTTACAACAGTTATAGCTTACCTGGTATTCCTTCAGTTTACCGCCAATCAGAATTGTTGGTTGCTCAGTGATGTCTTCCCTGACGTCATGAGCAATGTGATAATACTGACGACTCTCTAACGCAGCTTTATCTTCAACTCTGAAATGAACATTATGTAGTTTAAATGTGATGTAGTGCTGACTACACTGAAAACCCACGGCACTTGTCTATGAAACAGACGGCTGCAACACCACTTTTTGAAAGGAGCAGGGGATGTAGATCCTGCTTGTGTATTCAAGGGCATCAAGAAATTCCGGTTGGAAAAACAAATGACCTGCACCATTCTCTTTGGGGAGCTTCAGAACATGTGGACCGTGATTTGTGGGGATGCAAATTTTCTAATCTTCTTAGTCTTTTCAGCTGATCTGGATATACATTGTAGCAAGTAACTCTCCCACTGTGTCAAATTTAATTCATATAGTTTTATGCTTATGCACAAGATTTCCAACTGAGTTGTTTGTGTAAATGGCAACCACCCAATGGCTTACATGAAAGGATCTGTAATTTTTAGGTTAGTTAGTTTAGTTGGAGGGCCAATGGTTCATCAGCTTCTGCTGTTATGTGTTAACCCTCATCAGCAGAAGTTGATAAGCCAGTGGCCTTCAACTAAATTCATTCGCTTAGAAGAAGAGTAACATAAACTACTAATTTTTCTACAAGTATCTGTAGTGAGCATTACTTAACAGAAAACAAGTCCTTACTCTTCTTCTACAATATCTTCTTCATCATCCTTTCCATATTCTTCTCTTTTCTTTTCCTTCTCTGATTTCTTTTCAGCAACTTCTTTCTCAGTGGCATCCATCTCAGCTTCGCCTTCACCCTCAGCTTCCTCATCTTCATCCTCATCATCAGATTCCTGTTCTTGACGTGGGGCCACTTGGTAACTAGTAGTAATTAGTAATCAGAGATGCATTGTAGGCAGGGTTTGCAAATTTTATTGATGGGTAAAGTCAGAGTGACTTCTGCTTCAAAAATTTTGGAGTCATTATGGAGTACTTGGAGTCAAGTAACACAACAAAAAAAGTTTTTTAATATTTCTTAAATGGTCCTTCACTTGGTCTTTTCGACGAGATGCCATGTGAAAGTCCACTGAATTCAAAAAGCTCAAATCCATGATGATGATCATCGTTCGAGTGATCTTTATTGTAATTTAGCCTGTACGTGCACACACATGATTAATTCTTCAATTTAGGTGGTTTAAATCAGGTTTATAATGTTTGCCATTAAATGTCTATTGTATTTGTTTTGAAAAAGGTAAGGAAAAAACTTTGACTCCAGACATTTGTGGTTCCAAAATTTTTGCAACCAAAAATGTCTGGAGTCGAAGTAACTCCCTCCGTAACCTCAGTGGAGTCATCTCAGAAAATTTTGGTGTAAAACACACCAAATTTGGCATATTTGAGGACCCTGGATAAGTCTTGTATACAGTTTATACTGTAAAACTGTTTTACAATTTTTATTTGTACCATGCAGTAGCACAGCAAATCAGAATACAAAAAGTACAAGAAAGGCTCATGTATAATTATTAAATGGAATGGACCATTTGCACTATAACTTTATTTCACTATTAAAACCAAAATCATTCACAGTTTTTTCTTTCTTGGGCAAATTGGGGCTTTTGTTACTTTAACCTCAATGGGATTGAGAAATTTTTCATATAAGGAAAAATGAAAAGGATTCTGGTCATACATGTAGTAATAAAAATGAATGATGCAAATGATGCTCGTGCAAATGACCTACATTTGTATGTGACCCAACCTTCCCATGCGTGCTGCTCATTTGTTAAATCATTTGTATTGGCCACTTAAATCTTAGACATAGTACAAACCAGTGTTAAGTCCCCTATATCTTCTTAAAAAAATGTTGTTTTTCTTAATCTGGGCCATAACATAAAGACAATTAGACAACTTTTAAATTAATCTCACTCAAAAAAGCCCAAATGCTCATGAACTTAACCATTCTTAACCATTTAAGTCCCAATAGTGACCAAAATCAATTTTCTCCTAATGATATCCATACATTGTCAAGAGATTAGGTTATGAGAATTGATATAATGATCACCTAAGAGGACATGCTTTGATCTTTTATCAAATTCTCTCTACTAATTCTTTAAAGAAATATGTAGAGATTAGTTTGGAGAATTTGTATGTGGATATTGGGACTTAAAGGGTTAAGTCATCACTTTGATACTCCTTCTTACCCTGGATGACTTTGAAGCCACACATCTAAATCATCTGCTATAGGAGCATCATCTCCCTTCAACACAACCCCAGTCTCTGTGTCCACTACAGGAACATGCCGGTCACCTTCTGGGGTTTCGTCATCATCATAGTCAGACTTGCGCCGTTTCCTTTTGTCCTTTGCAACTTTCTTTCTTTGTTCCCTCTTATGTTGCTGGACCATCTTAGTGAGACTGGCTACATATTCGTCTGTCTGTGCCAGGAGATATGCCAGACGAATGTCTTTTTTCTGATCAATCAGTTTTCTGTAGCCTTCTTCATCTTCAGCCTGTGATAATAACCGAAAATGTACTTGCTTGTAAAACATACCAAATATTTGATATGAGAGGGTCATTGTATATATAGGGTGTTAACCTACATGTATGTACCTATTCAATCACAAAAAGCAGACCTAACTGGATAACAAGAACTGAACTAACTTGAAAAATCGTGATATGTGATCATTGCCTAACTGGCTGAAGACTAATAACATCACGACTTAATTGTCTAATCAAGTCAATAACCACAGTTTACTACGATCAACTGACATAATACAACTCACTTTGACTCTCAAGATGACTATCACACAGGTTGTTGAAACATCAGTCACTGTCAACAACAGTCCTATTCAGCACTACAATCACCTGGACAATTATGCTCAACCTACTTATGAAATGAGTGTTGAGTTCAAACCGTTCACAGTAATACTTCTAACAATAATAATGAAAAATCATTTTGACAAACCATAAGTCTCCTCATTCTCTCTTTCTCTATCCTCTCCTCCTCTTTTTTCTTCTCTCTGTCTGTGATGGAGTGATAACTCATCACAGCCCTGTTGAGCTTCACAACCTTAGACTGGATAGACCTGTGGTATTCACGGAAATCTCGCGCATGTTGGAGGATCGTGTTCAGGTATTCTTGGTGCTTCTGTCGCCGTTTGCGCTCTTGCTCCATCTTCTGTTGCTTTTCAAGTTTCTCGGTGATCCTAAGAAAAATAAAACATTTTTATTAATGTTTCTGTTACATTTGGAAACGGGTGGGGTGGCAAGAGCTAGAATTTCTGAAGGTTAATTCCAAAGACAGAGATCGAATACAGTGTACGAAATATGAGAATGAATGTAGTGTATGAATACCTTGCTTCCCTAAGAGACTGTTTCTTGCTTCGTTTGTAAGCTTTAGAGTTCAACGCTGTCTCAAGTGTGGTGTCCCTTCTTGTGCACGCCACTACTTCAGCTCGCAGCTAAACAAAGGATCAAAGGTAAAAAGTAACAATGATTAAATGACATGTTCAATTTACTCTATGTACATTACTTGCAAACAATACATAATTTTTGGAAAATTTGTCTGAAATTGTTTCGCCTCCAGTATACCTTTGAAAACAAGACAGATTTTGCAGTAGTTATTTCGGATTGGTTGAAGCGAATTTTCAAAAGCACTACACATCATCAGTATACAACAATGTAGAATTTCTGCACTTGATCCTTAGATGTCACTTTGTGGGGGGAAAAAGGGTGGCATTGCAAAATGTTGGCTGCTTTCTCAGGCTATTGTAAAATTTGACCAAAGAACATGCAAAAGAAAGAGTGTGTGAAAATAAAAATATAGTACATACAAATGTCCTAAATTTTAACATTTGAGTTTTTATTTCAAGTAACATAAGAAAATTGGTCACACAGGTGAAGAATACAACTGGGGTGGTAGATTGAATATGCCGTTTAACCTGTTTCTGGAAATTGAGCAGTCTGAGAGCCCTCAATTCAATCATGGCTTTCATTCTGAGGTCATCAGGAATGCTCCCTGGAAGTGCCTCCAGCTCCACGATACGCTGTACAATACGGGCTTGGATCCTGCAAAGGGTTTAAGAGGTGTTATAAGAAACATAAAACGCAGCCATTTTATGATAGGAAATTCAATGCTCCAAAGTCATCTTTTGGTGACCTTACAATAGCATATTGTTGTAAATGGTTTCAAGATGTAAATATGAATCATCTTCTCACCACTTCCTCTATAGGGAAGTAACAAAATGAGAAAGTCATGGTTAACTGAAAAAAATTGAACTTGATGCCTCTTACCTGTTTTCTCTTTCTTTAAGTATAGTGACAGGATCAAGACCAGTAGGTTTAGCGACTGGTGCCAGTCTAGGCTTGCTTGGCATTGTTATCCCTGCTTGTGTGGAGCCCTGAGGTTGTAACTTACGCTGCTGTTGTTGTTGCTGCTGTTGTTGTTGCTGTTGCTGTTGCTGCTGCTGTTGGGCTAGTGCTTGACGCTGCTGCTCTTTCAGCTTATGCTGCTGGGAAGCTGCAGCAATAGCACTTGCAGCAGCACCTTTAGCTGCTGCCATGGAGGCAGAGTTTGATGCCTGACTTGAGCCGGCAGATGGTTTGATCTGAAGTTGCTGAGCTAATGACAAAGTAAGTTGCAAGTTTATTATTCTGAAGAACAGTCCGTTCAACTACTGTATTTGAGTCAAATGTGTACCATGCTAACCAGATAAACAGAAGTTGTTCACCGGAAAACCAGACTGTGTAAACCAACAAACAAAATAGCTGTAATAAAGTGGTAATTGAACTTAGTTTCGTACAATTTTGGTCTGAAATCATACTTGTGATTTTTAAATCTGACGAGTGCTTAAAACCACGCAAATGATTTCAGACCAAATTGCATTCCAATCAGTTCAATTACCATTATATTTGTAACACACAGCATTTTTATTTTAAAAAAATGCAGCCCACTGAGCAACAAAGACATAGAACAAAGCATGTGTTAACCTACCAGTAGTCATTCCAGGAACATTATACGCAGTTTGGTTAGGTACAGGTCCAGCAGAAGAAGATGGTATTCCTCCACTACCAAAGGGAGATGGGCTTTGAGGGGTCGCCTGATTAACCTGTTGATTCTGATTCATGGATGGCAACTGGCCAGGTTGCGGCATACCCAGTCCACCTGGTTTTACAGATGGCGACTTGCCTTGAATGGCGATGCGAATATGTTCTGGCAGAGGCTGACTTCGTGCTAAGAGCTTGTAAGCCATGATTTGAGCTCTGAGCTGCAACAACTGAGGTGAGGTGAATGAAGGTACTTTTTGCGGTGAAGGAGACATCATGTTTGGAGCTGGGGAGCTTCGTGACTGCATATCACCCATTCCCATACCCATTGGCATTGACTGCGGTGGTAGCTGGTGGCCCTGTCCAATGTCTGACATGTCAATATTTGGTGGTTTTGCTCTCATTAATGACATCAGCTGTGCATAACGAGGGTCTGATTCCATGCCTCTTTCTTGCATGGTGTGCAGAGCCTTAAAAAAAGTGGACTGGACTGTTACCAACTGCATCGCTAAAATGGAGGTTGCCTCCCTTGAGTATCCAGGGGCTTCCACTATTGGCAGCCAGCCCCTAGATTGAAATAATGCCCCCATGACTGGCACAACAGCGTAACCCAGCCATGAGCCCCCACACAAAAGGAAAGGAACAGGCACCCGTCACACTAAAAAAAAACATCAGTGGAGAAAAACCAACAAAGCCTAGAGGGAGGGTGGGGGAAGAAAATGGCTGACAGAACCTAGCCAAAGGAAAACTGAATGCGCCAATGAATCACGTGATTGATGTAGCCAGCTACTGGGCATGCGCATGCCAAAGACCACTGACCTCACGCACTAAAGGCACTCTTAGTTGTTAACTCCTTTAAATTGCATTTAAATGCATTAAACTGCACATTTAATGATACACATTCATTATGATAATTCAATCCAAATTGACATTTTCAATATTAATTACATGTAGGTGCAAGGCTTATTCCGCAGTGTTCGTGACACCACAGAAATTCTCCAGAGTGGGACATACATTGTATGTCTCACAGGTTGCAAGATTTGCGACAATTGCTGAATAAAAGATATCAAAAGCCCAGGGAAATTAAAAACGTGTTATAAAAGTAAACAATGTGAAAGGATAATTTTTTGTTTGCATCTGTAAAAAAAAATGGCTGAAGGATCCTATGAATTTTTTGTATCTTTGATTCTTTCAAGCAAAAATTGAGCCCCTGTCCTTTCAGAAAGCTATGGCTAAAAAAAGAAATTCCCCTGGTTTGAATTGTTCAACCCCTTTAATAATACTTCCTAAATTAGCCTGCGGGCAAGCTCTCCATTGGGGGGAGTTGTGAAAAGTCACGCGAGAGCAGCACGCGAAAGGAGACACCAGTGCGAGGGGTGGGAAAAGAAAAAGACAGCTCGCGACAATCTCTCATACATTTTCATTTCCACCCCAGAAAGCGCAGGAAACAACAAAGCATGAAAACTGTTACACTAGCGTTCCAGGAGCAAAATATTACAATTTTGAACAAAGAAAAGACCTCCAAAAGAAAATAATAAAAAATGTTGTTTGTATGGACTTTCTGGTCTGAATCGTAGCCTATAAGCTGAGTTGGATCTACAATATTCTTGAATTCAGTGGAAACATGTTGCTTCAATATTGCAAAGCTGCTGCATTCTGTTTAAAATTTTGCATGAACAAAAAACGCATTTGTTATTTTCCACTGTGTCAAAAAGTGGATATGCAGATACGCCAATGAGTGGCTGAGTATCCGCATATCCACCTATTTTGGGGGGTTGCCTTAAAGTGGCAGGGTATTCTGCAATTAAGCCGGGAGAGCTGGCTAGCAGGTTAATCCTTAATAATTACTACAGAGATTTCAAATTACCTTTTCTAGTCTTTGCACATTTTCAGGTGTATACTGGAATCCTGCCAAGGAAGCCATGTCCTTAGGCTGCGTTTTCTAAAGATCTTTTACATCTGCAAAATGTGAAAATGTGAAAGGAACATTGACCAAAATTAGCACAAAGTAGAGTTCGAAAAACGATTATCTCTGTCGTAAGTAGACAGTTAACAACTTTTAGGTGAACTGTGCAAGTCCATTATTTTGCTTCACTACAATGTCTCAGCACTACAAACAAAGGTGAAACTTTCCCTGAGTAGTTATTTTTATATACATGGTCTAGCCGGAGAAAATATGATAAAAATATGTACAATAAAAAGCGCTTGATAAACCACGTACAATGACTTAAAAATAACAAAACGAAGGGTCACGGCATAATAAAACTCAAGTGGGGTTAATCTAGACTCAAAATTATTCGTTGTCTGATAAAACAGACCTGAATACGCCACAGAAACTTCACCCACATCAACATCAACACGCCGCCATCATGATCATCACGCTTTGTCTGCTTGCCTTTTAATCAGTGCGCATGTCTGGTTGGCCTCGTTCTGAAGTGCACACAAAACAAACCATCCGACCCAACAAGAGAAAACAAGCAGAAGTTTCATTGAAAACGTCGCCAAATCTATTTTTTCATATATACTAAGTGTTTGTCATGTTTTACGAAACAATTTTGAGATTATAACTTTTTTTCATATTTTGTACTGCCAATGATAATTATCTGAGATCACTGTCGCAAATGATATTTATTCCCTTAAAATGTCGCTCAACATGTACCGTATTTACACACTTTGATACTCTAGTTATAAGCTTATGTTATCAGAATAAAATTAATGAGTGAGGAGGAAGAGGGAAAGGAAAAAGAAGAAAATAAAGGGGACGAAAAAAAAAAAAATTCTGCCGAGACCCGGGATTATTCAGAGTTCATGCGAACTCTCCGGATTTGAACCAGGGACCTTCAGATCTTCAGTCTGACGCTCTCCCAACTGAGCTATCTCGGCAGCTACGAGAGAAGAGGTGCAAATTTAAATATCTACACGTGTCTATTGTAGACGACTGCTCAGTTAAGCATTATTTGTCCGTAGTGAGTAATATTTCTATACTTATCCCTTAATTTTAGAAAATTGTTTTTGCAAAATTGCAAAAATCGTAAATGAATGGTCTTGCACAAGCGCACAGATCTGTACACGCGGTGTACCAGCCGGTTTGGGGCGCGTTTGGGAGCTGCATACGCTGTTAATTCAGTAATCGCTTCATCACTATAATTTGCAGTTACAAAATAATCATCGGCTCAGAAGGACGATCGGTATTACTCATTTAACTTTCACAGGCTCTCGTTTTAATAGGGTCGTTATTTCTGACCGAGGAATCGAATGACACCACAGGTAACCCAGAGTGACCCGTTGGCTGGTAAAGAGAAGCGATGACCAGAAAAAAGTTCACGTTCGTAGGCTAACGCACAAGTTGCGTTTACATTTTCCAAGAATCAGTAAAAAGTTTCAGCGTTCAGCTTACACGAAACGACAGCAAATCTGATGCTCCACATGTTTTATTGAAGGTTATTTTTAAAAAATCTGTTGTGCAATCAAATCGCGATCGGGATTCTGGTACCGTTAACAAAGGGCAACTAGCGTCTGAGAACTATTACTTTTTATTACTGCACTGTGCTAAATTCTGCCGTTGATAAGAGGTACGATTTACTACAGACGCGACAGTTACAGAGTCCTGATAGTCGGTTTGAGGGAGAGTCCCATAATTGCTCACCAAATTTATGATTGCTGCGGGTTGTTCTTTTCGGAAGAAAAATATAGACACTTGTAAGCTGCCATAAATATTTAATTCTGTTAATCACAGCGCATTGAAAGTGGAACTAGTTTAATATTGTTTTGAATTTACCATGGACATTCATAGCGGAATATAAAAAAGATGGTTTCGTTTGCGAGCGTTTTACTTTTGATGATTTCTACTCTATTTATGGTTGCAAGTGCTCGAGATTTCAGCCCAACCGCACTTTATAAACTTGAAGAACGCCTGCTCCCCGCTTTAAATAGATTTATTTCTCAGAAAGAGGAACATTTGAAGGAGATCGAAGAAGCTCTCAATCGTACTTCTGTTTTAAAGACACTATCTGGTGATGAAGTAGGAGAATACCTGGGGAATCCACTTAATCAATTCCACGTGGTTAAGAGATTTGTCGACGACTGGGGAAGACTTGAAGAATACTTGAACTCGGATAGTTCCATTGATCGTAAGTTTCGGTAAAGATTTGTTATTCTCTTCGCCTTATGCAGTTTTCTTCCTTCGCGGTGTTGGGTTCTATTCGTGCCTCACCTAACAAATACGATTTTTTCCGGCGATAATAATTTACGAGCCATTAAAGGTCGAAGCCTTCTATCTTACTCGTAAAAGAACAGACTTAAGGAGTTTGCAGTCGTTACAAAGACACGTGCTTTGAGCGCAAGAGTTAGGAGTGGCAGCTCCTCTCAGTTCCACGCCGGATATAAAATGAGCTTTTGACAAATTTCACTCTGTTCTTTCAGTATGGAGTTGATTCGCTCTATAAAAGTCAGTGAATACACGGAATTTTCATGTCTAAAAAGAGCACAGCCGAAACATGGAAAAAGACTACCGTAAAGTCCTCCTGAGCTATCCACTCGATCGAAGACTCGACAGTCACTCTATTGAGTCAGTGAGCCGGTGTTATCGACTTCTGTCTGCGACTCAGCCGTTTGAGACCGTTTCAGGTAAAACATTTTGTAATATTTTTTTGTACTTTTATTGCAGAGTTCCTTTCAGCGATAGAGGAAGAGAGAAATAAGATACCAGAAAAGGCTGAGCTTAACAAAGCACTTTATGAGCTGGAGAGAAACGGGATAGATCCCGAGGGTTATCGGGTCTGGTTATCAAGATGAAACTTTGGATGGAATTTTACTGTTTCTGATGCTACAGAGTCGAGCAGCAGTTTTGACTGAACTTTTAATTTCCCAGCAAATATACATGCACAGACGTAACTTTTAATGCGAAATTGAAACTGAAATTAATTAAAATATTGTCAGAAAAACTGAAAATATATATGTCATCATTTAGTTCACTATCACTTTTTGTGAGAAATGAAGTTTCAGTTGAAAATGCTCTAAGGATGTTTTTTTCCAGGATGATTACCATTGTGCCAATAAAAACCAAGGAAAATTAGGACTTGCTAGCTTCTCAGGGGCGGATCCAGGGGGAGGGTGCAGGGGGTGCGTACCCCCCCTGGGATGACCTGCGGCCGCTTTCTAATTAACACTGTGCAGTAGCTTGACAGACATACAAAAGCTGCTCTATCGTTTGATATGTATTCTCAGCAGTTTACATTATGTTATTTCCTAGTCAAAAGCCCTCTTCTTCGTATTCGCTTTTAAAATTTTTTACGTCATCGGTCAGTTAGTGGTGCACCCCCTCCTAAGAAAAATCCCTGATCCGCCCCTGCTTTTAGTCTAGCTCTTCATGCTATATAGCGCTCTGGGTCCCTTCCCATCATCCCCTCCTTGGTTTCTTTTTTCCCAACGCCAAACGAAGAGGCCTACGCGGAGGAGAGAGGCTATGAAGCTTAAACACAATGTTTATAATACACATGTCGTTCAGTGAACTTTGCCAGCCAGTAATTGTTATAAGACATCGATCCCTGTTGTCAAAGATATACAGCACCCCAATTAAAGAAACTGTGTCGACGAAAATGTTTCAAGATTTTCTGTAAACTACTGTAAAGTTCCCAAAGTAACGACCCACCCGAAAGTAGCGACCCTTGTAAAGTAGCAGTACTCTAAAAGTACGGAGGCGCACTCGCTCTTGGCCTGTACGCAGACGTTTTATTTTCTTTTCGTTCATTTCTTCTTCCCCCACCACTACCCCCTTGCGCTGGCGGTCAATAAATCCCCCGCGGTTTATATTTTATCCTGGGATTTTATCACGCGCGCTCGACGGACTTTGAAGAGAAATAGACGGTCTGTGAACAGACTAACTCGCTCTATACGTGGACAAAATAGCCAAATGGACAGAGAAAACCACATTCGAGTGGGCCCGATAATAGCCTGTTCAAGGCGTTCAGATTTTGAGACGGCGCAGAGATGTGAGCGGGAAAAACAGCGAAAGGTGAGGAGAGGTGGGGTATTTTTTCCCGCTCTCTGATGTGACTGCGTGCCGCTGCATCCACTGTTTAAAACGATTTTGATCATTTTTATTAATATATTTGTTGAGGAGACTTCATCACCTGTAGCTCATCACCCAGCCAGGTGAGCTTTAAGAAAAAGAAAAAACACTTCCAGCGAAAGACTAATAAATTTTTATAGAATAGCGTTTAATATGTAGCTGTTTGCGTTAATTAAATTTGTCTGCATAACTTGCTCACCATTGCACGTGCAATTCACATGCAAGACACGAATGAGTCACGTGAAGAATTAAATGTAAAATATATTTCAACCTTAGTTTTCATTGATTACCTGTCCACTTCTTTGTAAAATAATTGTTTGGAAATAAAAAAAAAGATAAAAAATAAAAATAAATTATATAAAATAAATTAGTTATATAATATCATTTCACATGAAATGTCGTTACATAGGAGCCTATGGGATCCTGCGTTACAGCAGTTACTGTATGATGTAAGAAAATTGTATTTATAACTCTGCGAGTTGCTTTACGTGTACGTTATCATCTTGGTTAACATCTGTTGTTTTGGCAAAATAGTCAATATACATGTTGTGGTTAAATTTTATCCTTGGTTTAAATTTTATTTTCTTTTGTTTCAAACTCATTATCATACATTACCATACCCCAAAACAAAAGACATTAAAATTTAAACCAAGGATAAAATTTAACCACAACATACACTTTCCTGAATAAGGTAATAACTCAATTGTAGTAGTACTTCTAAAATTTTTGTAGCGATTTAGTATAATTCTCGAAGTGTTGCTGTTGCTTAACGACTTTTGATCTTGACTAAATCACTTCTATGTTAGAAGAGTTTCTCGTTGTTTTACTAAATTGATAAAGGAGGACGTTTTGAGGCAACTGATATTGGACGCTGGAACAGTCTCATATCATTCGATTGACATCTTGCCTAGGCATATTGTAGCCATTTTTGTTATCATAGAGGGTTTAACCTTTTGGAGCTTTTTATATTTAATCGGTCTTCTGAATATATGGTTTACGATCCTATAACTGACTTCGGTTTCACTTAGTTAAACTGAAGTGTTATTACTTAATGGCTTCCTTTTTGCAAAACAGTTCATCCATAGTTCAATGTCCTCTCCTGAATTCACCCTTAGTTTCGCGGCTTACTTTGGAACGGATGAGTGTTCTTGATCAAGAACACACTTCTATAATGTTCACGCCTTCAAGCCGTGTCTCTAGCTACTAACAGCGCCTTTCAATACACAATTGGTACGGCTTGGGACTCATACTTGAACCAAAAATCCCCTCTAAATCAGGCTCTTTGGCACCGTGAGGAACGCTGAAGCGGAACTTGTGAAGCAGACGTGAAACGAAGAGAAACAGCTGGACTTTCCCCAGGGATTCTGCGAGGCACACGCGCCTACCGGCTCCAAAAGGCAGATAACTTTTGGTGCCCGGGCAAATGACTTTTCCTTCAGCATCAAGGAACCGCGAGGGGTCAAATTCGTAGGGTCTTTGCCACTCGTTTTCATCATGGTGCATGGCCCAGACGTTAAACAGTACCATGGTGTCTTTGGGAATTTCATATCCATTCAAAGTGGTGTCTGCAGTTGTGGAATGGGGAAATAACAGTGGAACCATCGAGCTATACCTCAGCACTTCCAAAATGGTAGCCTCCAAGTAGGGTAAGTTGGGCTTGTCTGCTAATTCAGGCAGCCTATCACGTCCTATGACGTCATCGAGCTCCTGGTGAATACGCTGTTGCACCTTGGGATTGCGAACTAAGTATGCAAGCGCCCAGAGGACGCATGTGGAAGTAGTTTCCATTCCTGCTCCAAAAATGTCAAATATGGTCAGCACCACATGGTCCTCAGTGATGGATAACACATTGTCGGGGTTTTCTGACTGGGAATCTTTCATTGCTTTTATCAAAGCATCAGTAAGGTCACGCGTCACGCAGTCTTGGTAAGTGTTCTTGTGCTCCTCGAACTTCTTTTGTAGAATGATGTCACGGTCTTTCACAGCTTCTCTGATGAGTTTCAATCCCTTGGACGGAAAATATCGCATCCAAGGGAAAAAGTCGACCAAATTTCCAGCCCTAAAACCCTGCACAACCTGCTCCATGTAACGCAAGATGGTGTTGAATTCCGGATCTTCCAAGTTGTAACGCGAGCCGAACACGAACGCACAGATAACATTGATAACAGCCAAGACAACATCTTTATGTGGATCGTGCGCGCGTCCCTCCACACTTTCAAAGCGGGAGATAAGTTCGTCAATCTCCTGGCAGATTTTTTCTTCGATCGGCTTGATGCCTTGCCCAAACATTTTTAGCGCCGAGTGCGCGATCTTTCTCTGCAATTTCCAGGTCGGGCTAAAGTCACTGAAAGCTATATCTTTACCTCCTCTCGATATAAGGTCAGCTGTATAGAGTCGAGGACGGCCTGCGAAGTCGTGCGACTTCTTAACGAGGGCTTCACGAGCGAGATCGATACTGTTGATTACCACGATGCGACGAACTCCGACAGAGAGGCGGAAAACCTTTCCGAACTTCTTCGCCAGCTTGGTAAGACCATAATGAGGTTTTGTTCCCATTTGCAGCATGTTACCAATGAGGGGTAGAGGCATCGGACCTGGCGGTAACTTCGCGTTCTCAGTGGCGTGTGAGTATGCGCTGTAAAGAAGTACAGCGGATATCATAACAAATGCTAGTGCCAATAACTCCAGCGCCATGATCACTTTTGATTTACCTGTCGAATGATAGACAAGAACTCAATTAGCTTGGGCTTACGCAGTGAAACCTGCTTGTCTGATCTGAATGCAAACAACACACAAGGGGTTATGAAATATTAAAATAAAACTGAAACATGTGTTACATGAGACAGTTATGCCTGTAGTTATCATGTCTGTCTGGTTCTATGTCTGGTTTGTGGTAATTTGTTTACTTTACAACCCCAAACCACTTATACCAAATGACAAACTGTCCGAATCCCCGTCAAGGGCTTCAGCCCCGAGCTTCTAGAAAGTACATGACTGATTTTTTCGAGATCGCCCAGTGGTATCCAAATTGAGTGCATTTCTTTCAGGATTCGATACAACCTTCGATCAACTGTCTCATTAAGCAATCCAAGCTCCTGGTATCAGATTGGAGGCATGACCAATACAAACTGGAAATGAATTTGTTATCCTTTTCCTAATCAATAATTAAATAATTAACAGTCAAAAGCACTTGAGTCTGTCGCCACTGGTGAATCTTTTCATGAGTTATTAGTATGACAGAAAATGAAAGGCTCTGGATAAATTTCAGAGAGGTGAACAAAACAGTTTAGCATGTCGCGATGGTACAGGAGGTTTTACTTAACAAATTACGAAACATGTGACTTACGAAGCTGTGACGAAACGTGTTGTCAACTGGGAAGATATGTGGACCAAAACGTTTTTGTTTCAGGTGAACTGTGACAAACTTTCCCCGGTCTTACAAATGTTACTTGGATTATGTAAACCAACTACATTGCCGGCCAGGCGAGCAAAGTGAATTTATTTGCATGGGTCAATCTACCTTGCTCGGATTAGCAAACACAAAGAAAATGACGACTTTTAACGTAGACAAACACAAAGGACACAATGGGGCTTAAGTACATTGTAAAATCATTTTTCTTGATAATGCAGTAGCATCCAGCTTACGAATCAATCTGCAACTAGAATAAACTAGAGTACTCTAGGAATGTTATAATCCTATAAGAGAGTCAGTTGTTTCTTAATGGCATGCTGTTCAATGGATCTCACTGGGAAATTGACCTATTTTCTAAATCACTTCCTGAAATACTGCTCTGAGTCAGCGTGCGGTTTTGTGAAGAGATGAATCGCCCACGACTCGTGAAGTTTCATTGCTATCAGAAGGTAGTTGACTTATGGGGACGCAATGCCATGCGCGCACGCTTGCTTCTTAATGCTTCCCTCTCCGAAATGTCACCACTGTGAAATATCCCCGCTTCCAATTCAGTCCGCCATTTCTCTTTCCAAAAATAGACCCATATGGTGCATCCGGCGTGGGCTAGGCTCATAGTGTTCTAAAGACCTCCCCATCCTCCATAATCCTTGGATACAATTGTTACAAGTTGTTTTCCTTTTGTTTGTCATTTCCCTTTTCAAAAAAGTTCTTTTTTGTTACAGTATTTGAAACGCCCCCATACAAGCAATACACAGGAAATATCCGATGAAACTCGTAGAGTTCTACCTCCTCGACCCTTCCTTTCGACTTCTTGCCGTCTGAATTAGTTATACAGTGGTATCTGCTTGTACATTGTGAAGATATCGCTACCAAGAGCCATGATGGGACCATTATGGCTCTTGTCGCCACTTATTACAGTTATCACTGACCGAAAAGGCGTACACTGATAGCCTAATTTCTGAAAGCAATGCTTAAGTCAGTTTCAAAGATGTATAGACTCCATCTCTAAAATCAGTTAGTCACAGTACATGTGTGGTCTTACGCACAGAACAAGTTATTTTGCCAGTTGTTCAGCTGGTGTTTTTCCGTCATCACTTTCTTACACATTGACTGATTCTTGATATACGTGCCCAAATGCATTCACTGTGCTTGATATTGTTAACACTTTATCCTCAATATGCTAATGCAAATTCCCCCATCTTATCTTAATAAATGATTGAGAGAATTTGACAAAAGAACAAAACATTTCCCATTTATTAATCATTTTAAAATTTACCATGATCTTTTCTCTCGATTCAGTTGTGATATTAGGGAGCTTTAGATTCTGAGACGAGCGGGAGCCAACGTCATTTCGGCGGGAAAACGTGGTAGTTTTAGCTAGAATGTCGTAGTGGCGAGAACAAGTTATCAAATGTAAGAAGTTTTATAATTTTGCTATCGGGAGAGGGCTTTTAAACTTCTTTCAGTAAAAACAACCGTACTAATTTTTTTGGTGAAATAAAGGAAAATGAAACTTTCCATGGCGTCTTTTTATTTGAAGACGCGCAAAAACTTTAAGCTAACTCTCGTGCTCGTACTCGTTCTCGTCTTGAAAATCACTCTTTGGACTAAAGGGTTAGCTTCCAAGCTCCGACGATTACAGAGATGCAACCGTAGCCAGATCAAAGATCGATTAAAGAAAGATCTAATATTTATCATTATGTGTATAGTGTATCGAAACGAGATGGCGAAAAAAAATCTTGATCTGCCTTTGGGAGGACCCACCGGGTTGAGGTTATTGGCGACTTAGTTTTCCTGATAACTATAAAAAAAAGAGCCATATTCTATTTAAAAGTTAGTGATATAAAAGAAGATTTTACATACAAAAAAGAGGAACAAAAAGGCAGAGACTGAGTTGTTGGTTCGTGCTATGTAGTCGTCGATTAAGACATAACAGCTGTTTTTCTTAAAATAGACTGAGCCGTTTAAAATGTACGGAAATAATGTGATATTCGATTACTTAATTCCACCCCTGCTACGAGTTTTATTTATCTTTGCTTTACACCATCATTGTAATCAGTTACCATACAAATGAACAGGGAAAAGAACAAATTTCTCGGAGTTCAAAATATCAACCAGCTAAGTTGAAAACATTATACTGCCGAGAATTGCACCTTCCACTTTCTGGATAAACGACCACCATCAATGGCACGTTGTAGAGAAGTTTCTTTTAAAACCCGTTGTTTAATTTTGCTGCGCTAAATAGTCAAACAAGAAACTCAATCACAGAGGGAAAGAATTGTCTGTAGTTCCTACATCCAAATGCAAAGCGCGCTGTAAATTAATTAATAGCTTGCCGGTAATGAATCCTTTAGGCGTAAAATTAAAACATACGGGCGACGAAAATCATCTGCAGATCATCAGTGGCCGGATTGTACTTGTTAGTACGTCCGGTCTGCCCTTAGGCAGTAATGAAAATATTCAATATTTTTATTACTATTATTGTCAGAGCAGAAGGTCTGCGTCGTAATTCTATGGATTGCTGGCCGCTTGACCTACGTACAAATTATTACACGCATCAAAGACTTATGCGTTCTTCAATACTCCACGAACAAGTACTGACTGAGTAAATAAGATAACATATTCCTTCTTGGACTTTGAAGTTCGTATTGTCAAAGAATTGGCGACACTTGTAATTATCAAAGGTTGTTGCATTAGGCTTGAATTGTAAATAAAATATGGATTTTAATTTGGAGAAGTGAAAAGAAAGAACAAAACAATTGTCTTATTTTCATTGAGCAATTTTAATCTCATCCTTGCATACGGCACGTAAGTTAAGGCACGTCGGGGTTTTAGAAGATCTTCATGTCGTAAATGTTCTCTCACTTGCTCAGTCAACTTTCCTTCGGCTTTCATTTGTTTACAACGCTTCCTCTGCGTAAATGTTTTTCTTTTTATCAAAGCAAAGACGTTGTGAAACGTTTAAATCTGGCTATTTAATATACTATCGAATCCAGAGAAAGAAATGACCGAAAGAATGGCTCGTGTCATTTTTTATCGGTAGATCTTACACGTATGAGTACTTCACCACCCTGGTTTATCCCTGTAGGTTATCCTTATTAATTCACTGCAACTTTAAAAGCTAAATAAAGAACATTAAGGTAATACTAATTTATCGTTATTGATAAGGCGAGACCTGGAAACCATTTGTACAGACAAAAAACAAATTTGCCTTTTCCCTGTCTACTCTACGCTGGCAAGGCGTGTAATGGAAGCGCGAAGCAAAACATTAAAAGTCCTTGGTTGTAATAAACTGGAGTGATAATTTCGTACAGTTAAGATATCTAGTTCCACTTAGGTACACACCTTAAAATTCGGGACCCAGAAGTCAGAGAGTTTAGTAGCTGTTATGTGCACAAGCCAACTTTCAGTCTTGAAAAATTGCTCGTCCCTCCCCGCTTTGCTTCTATTATTTATCTCTTCGGTTGAGTAAGCGAAGGCTTTTACGATATTCTGTCAGGTCAATTTAGCCTAAGTGAAAAGGTAATTTATACCGACTGAATGATTTGTTAAAATGATGGAATGTACTTTGACATGCACAAACTGCTCTCCCACTGGGATAACTGTACATAAATGATTGTAACTATATCATAAACTCTACTAGGGGCAAATGTCATAAGTTTTAAGGCGGAACAGTGCCGAATCATTTTTTAAAACCCATGTTCATGAGCGTTACACAATGCAATGGTGCAGCTATAATTGCTTCACTTGTTGAAAACCAAAAATAGTAATTGTCATTCCGAAAATATTTTACAGTGTTTCTACTTTGATTGTTTCACAGCAAAGAAATTACTAGAGGGTAACTAAGGAAGTTGGTTAAATTCGAAGCGAATGTGATTCTCCGTTGATACGAGGATTAGTTCAGAAAGCAAAATAAGCCTAAGCAAATGTGTCAAACCTTGAAAATCTTCTGAATTCCGTTGAGTGAAGCGTTCTGAAGGAGTCCTTTGTGTTATGGTATTTCAAAAATTTTCTGCCGTCATATTCTACCTCTCTTTCAGCAAAAAAACAAATTAGAAAATGCCTTGAAGACTTATTGACATTCGATGAGTATAGAAACTCCTGCTTATACCGTCCAGAGCACATTTATACTGTTCAAAATTTATGCAAATACGGATATCCGTTTATCAGCCACAAAAGTGATTGTTAATGGTTTCCTCCCTCGCCCACCTCACGGATATAGGCCATATATCATGGGTGATTTCGTCGCTCATGCGAAGCGAGTCCCTTCTTTGAAGCCTGTCATTAATTTAAGGGTACGACGTTGCTTAAGTTTCGAATTCTACGAATGCCATCAGAGAAAAAGATGGCCAAATAATCTTCATGTTTGGTCGATCGGTTTTTGCCCGGTTGATTTCACCCCCAAATTTTTAAAACAGCTTTTAATCACAACGTGTTGAGCTCAAACAGGAGGAGAGGGGAAAGCACTGCTCATTGGCTTTCATTTGAATAGCAAAATGTAGAATTACATCCACAGACTTAAAAGTTATAACGCCATACCAAATAAATAGTAGCCATCTGAAAAAAAAAAACTGCTGAGGAGGTTTCGTGTTCATTGGAAAGGCAAAACCACACTGAATTTCATCCAAAGACTCAAGAGCAGGCGCGGATCTAGGCCGGAGTCTAGCGGGCTCCGGGGACAGGCTCTCCCAGGAATTTTCTTGGATTTTAACTCCTTTAAGTGCCCTTTCCTGGCTCTCAGAGTCATTCAGACGGGATATTGGCCAAATTTTAGCTTGAAAAGTGTTTTTTTTAATTAAAAAATATTTATTATAAAAAATCTGACCGATTTTCGTAAAACGGTGGAAGCCAGTGTGGATCCGCGTCTGAAGAGTTACAACCACTTTGTACAGCATCATAAATCAGTGAGTACCCGCCACGGCAAACCAGAAGCTTTCATTTGAATAGCCACATCATGCTATTTAATTTCAGTCAATCGGTGCAGAACCGTCTTACACGGGTTAGCAGAATAAACAGTACCACAGGAAAGTAATGCTCAGCACGACTGAGCTTTCACGCTTTGAGTAGATTTCATCCACAGACTCAAAAGTCAGAGCCATCTTTTTACATTACAGTACTCCCACATGAAAGTTTACTGTTCAGTAGCTTTCACTTGAACCTTCATTTGATTGGTCGCAATTCAGTAGTTTTACACGGACTAGTTTGTATTGAAGTACTTAAGCCACAGCTGGCATTTAAAATGCACATAACTTTAAAACCACAACCCCCTTTCCCTCTTTACAATAGGTTAAGGACCTTAGCTCGGTATTTAATGGTGCCATTCGGTTTAACAGTATTTAATAGTATTTTACATAACGGAAATGGAGAATACATATTCTTTCAATTTAAGTAGGCTTTACAAATAACTTTAATAATAAATTACGCCAGACCAAAAGGCAACTATAGTGATGTTCCGAAACTGTTGCTCCATCCCGCCTAGGTCGCGTGAGTTTCGCTTCACTGATACTACGAACATTTCAGTAAGTCAGACTATTTCTGAAGTTAATAATACCTAAAGGATTAAGAGCGGAAATATCTTTTAGGCGTTATTTATTCAAGCCTGCTAAGTTCAGTTGCTGAAGAATATGTTCACGATACAAGATCTAAAAATAAGTTCAGCTTGCGCACGAAGGCTTTACGTGTCACGAAAAGAGCCGTTTTATTGCGTGCTTATTGTTAAGATTTCGTGAGTGAATCGCAACAAAGTGTTTCTCTTTAGAAACGAGTTAACATTAAATAGATGGATTATAAACCAAAGCTTTTGCAGTTTTAAATGCCTGGAACTGTACATGTTTGAAAACATTTAGTACTTCTCGGTCAACGAAAGAGTTTTATTACCTTCATATTACTTTTTATATACTTTATTTTAACTAAAGACTCCTATATTGCAGTATTTTTGTATTGCACTGTTTAATGTTCTTGTATCAGTATTCGATAAAATAATAAAATAAATAAACTTGTAGTAGTATGGCTTTTTATGCCTAGTGTATCATGAAAGGGCTAACTCGATTAATCAATAGAGGACTGAAGAAAAACAAACTCAGTTGCGGGTTTGATTCTTAATGTAGGGGTATTCGTTCCCCGTGGATGGACTTAAGGCAGTACTTAAGAATTGGGGGGAAAACATCCGTTCTTGTATGGAATTTTCTTGACAAAGCCGGGAAGGCGATAAACAAAGTAAAAGAAACTTATTATTAACTGTCAAGATCAAACACCGCGGGTTAGGAATTTGTAGATGATTTTCTATTTTTTTTCTGGGATAGTATTCAATAAACCATGCAGTTACTAACTGTTTCATGGTTTTTTAAAGCGAATTTCGTGTTATCGGGAAATACGGTCCTACATCAAATAATAGAGGTCCTTTTCCATTCATGGATCACGACAGGCTCTCAAAAACACTACTCAAACGATAACTAGAATCCACTGATTATTTCTCCTTATTTGAGCATAGTCTTTAGTGGCTTTGTGGCGGCAATAATGTGTTCACCGAGGTCACGAGTGCCATGTCAGTGAAAGCTAATACAAACTACTTGAAACTTTTAAAATGGATCACGTAAAGCCATACTTCGTGATAAACTATCATATTATCGAGTTCGTTTTCTAGATATAAACAAGTGAATACTCATCGGTGCGTGATTGTGTGGGTGTAACTCAGTTAAAGTGGACAAGAAGTTAGGCGGCATACCCGATGAGGTACATGTTTACTTGCTGTGATCGAGCCAGATAGACCGAGCACCTGTATTCAACACCCACTTAATTGACACTCCTTGAACAAGGACATCTCTCTTAGAAATTTGGCTCCTACTCAACTTGGGCAAATCACGTTATGTTTTAGCGAGGAAATACTCCACTTTATCGTTGCAGAAAGTAGAGTTAGCCCTTAAAAACCATTAAAAGTACATACAGAAACTTAGTGAGCAGCAACTAATATTCTTGCTTAATGAATAAGACACACTATTTGTCAGGATTGTTTTGAAGAGAGTATCATACACTTTATAAACATCATAGGAATCCAAATTCGGTGACTATGCTTTCTAGGTGGCCGCCCCGCTGATATAACACAGACACTCGCCAAGTGTAACTTAACAGACGACAGCACTTGAATGAAATTAGGGAGTTCAAGCAACGGACATTTTTGAGGGACGCACGTTAACCGGAAGTAAAACCTTTTCCCTTTTGATATGCCTTGATGCTACGACATTTGCATAAGTGTCTCTACACGTTTCGCTCTGCAACGTAGCCGGCCTGGTCTCCTCACGTAATTTCGTCGTTTGATTTTGGCTATTTTTGTGTAATCCGGGGAAACACCAATTCAATCTCACTTTTTTAAAAAATTTATCAACGTTACCGATTTGCCAAAGTCTCATGAAAAACAGAACCTCATTTCAAGCCACATGGCATTCCATCCGTACTCAAAACTCTCTGATTCATCTATATCGTTTTCAGTGTACTATTACACTTATCCCGCCATGCATTAATACAATTCATCCATAAGCTCGCTCACAAGAGCTGTAGATTAGTTTAATTCCTGTCATCTAGTCCTCGACTACCTCTTTTTTAGTGATGTGAATAGACTTAAACCCGGGGGGTTGGGACTTGAAGTTATATATCAAAATGAGACGCAGTGTTTTATCACCAGGTGAAACGCCGAGAAGAGAGTTGAAAATACGACGCACAGCGGATTATTTTTGACGAATTTCGAGGTGATTCATCTGGTGTTGAAACACTGTGTCGAATGCTTGATTTTACTTCTCAAACAAAATGATTTTAGAAGGAGAAATTAAGGATGCAAAAATGAGCAGTTTTTCATCTGATTTCCAAACACGTCAAACTCGTTAAACATAAATTTCCTTTATATTTTCTTTATGAATTTTTAATGGTTGAGAACGTCACGTCAAGAAACACGCTGCGAGATCATCAAGCTATTTACGGTCATTTACAGAATTCATTCGAATCCAATTTTAGGACAAGCTGTTTTCTAGCCCAGCATACAGCCTGGTGTCGGTTTTTCCGGTGCTTCAGTAAAATTCGAGGCATTTTTATACGTTTTCACTTCATTTCGGTGAAATGAAACTCCGCCCTTCAGCTGTTAGAATAAAGAATTAAGTCTCTGTTAACGGACACCTCTATACTGAGACGGACACTTCGCTAAAACTTGTATCCTGCTAACAGTCTTGCAGTGTAGCGCGCTCTAGAGCATGATGAGGTGATGAGGTGACGAGCAAGCTAATTAGGCATGCGCAAATTGGAGAGGAGTAGGCGTTCCTTAAAGGCGTTCCCATCTACAGGGAGTCTGTCTCTCGGCTCGAAAGTTTGCTAATTCTCTAATACTGCCAATGCAAGCTTCGACTCAAATGGCTGAAAGGGGTACTAATCGTAGTCTGCTCTAAAGGGGGCTATCACGTTTCCTTCTTTCCCCTCCCCCTTTATTCCTTTTTTTTTTGCTCTCGTCCCAACGTTCTCGTCGAACTCGCGCGGAAACGCTTGCTACGCAGGCTACTATCACTACGTCACTTAGAGATTGCTGCCTTAGGTCTCTTTCCTCCCTAAAGTCATTAATTAATTAGTTACTTTACTCGTACACAAAATGCTTTGTAGAGATAAAAAAAATTCAGTTAAGTCAATCTAAATTCAGTCTAAGGCTTATAATTTTTTTTTCGTGATTTTTGCAGAGCATTAAAACTTCAAAAAGTTGACCCCGTTGTTTCAATTCAATCCATGTCCATCCTTTCCATCCGTAATACAGAAAACAGCTTAACCCTGAAGCCCTAAAAGTGATCAGTATCAAGTTTCTCCTTTTAATATCAATGCTTTGTAAAACAGAGTGGTCGTGAGAATTACGGACATGATCACACAAGATGAAATTGCTTGATATTTCATCAACCTCTCCCCACTACTTCTATAGGAAATGAATAGGGCAACAAATGAGAATTCAAACTTTGATCTTAGGGTTTAAAGGGTGAAAGCCTAAATATAGTGATTGTCTTAAATAACAAAACTGGACCATTTTGGAATCTTGATGCAAAGAAAAGTTTTAGCTTTTTAAATTGATAGCAAATAGCTTGATGCACCCCCTTTAAACGCACACTTAAAGGATCTCTGCCGTTTTCAACTACTTTCTCTTAATCCCCCCTTTGACGCACAAGCAGTGCCCTGATTCCCAGCGGTATCCGTCGCAGAGAGAGGTGAGTGTACTACCCGGCACTTGGACAATATTTTTAAGACAAACTCACAAATACTTCTGCCAATATACAGTGTATCTCCCCTCCCATCTTCAATGTTGCTTTTCTATCCAAAAGTAGTTTCGTCGCCGAGAGCGACATCGTGCTGATCTGAGGAACAGTGTGGTAACAACCACTGAGGTTGTGATTAAATGCCTTGTGTCTTTGTTCTGAAGATATAATTGTAGTACCTGATTTGTTGCAGTTACTCTTGAAGCGAGTTCAGGATCGCTACTGTCGCATAGCTGAAGAGATCGTGTTACTGTTCTAGCCAAGCACTGAACGAACGATCTTACGCGCTTTCACGTGCTTTTTAAAGCAACTCGTGGTGACTGCCACTTCCAGTTCTGATTGGTTCACTAATAAGTGGCTTATAGAGCGTTTTCACTCACGTGGCCAGCATATATGCAAATGAGGAGGATTGGTTTAGGACACCAACATGGCCGCCGTTTCATTTTTTTGGGACACCAATATGGCGGCCGTGACTTCATGTGAAAACACTCTATAGAGCCAAGTTGGCGGCAAGGAAAACATCACTCTAATAGTTAATCGCTGTCTTAAAATTCATCTCGATGAATAAAACTCTCTCAATTGTCTTGCTGAGGGCGAAAATTTTCGCCGAATGAATTTTTAAGGGTCTGCGCCCAAGTTTTCACTGAAAAAGACACTTTTTCGTTTTCCTCTAGTCTGGCCTCCATGAGATATCTGATTAGGACGTTTCACAGCAACGGTAAAGAAATTTACCAGTGGGTGTGAGTGTTGCACGTGCAGAGGTTTTGTTTTGCTCTTTAAACCTATTTCCTACTGACGTTCGTCCCATATAAAGTCTAACGTTTGACCCTGATCTTGGCAAGTACTATTTTAGTCAGTTGTACTATATGATAGGTCGCGCGAACGCGACCTACTTTGAAAAATTTAAAGCAGTGAATCGAACGTAAAAACTTCAGTGAGTAATCAGGGTTTATACTTCTAACTCGGTTGCAGTTTGTTGATTTTTCAGAAAAAGAGATTTTAGACGCCAGTTCTTGTTTTATAAACAATGATGATTTAGTCTAAGGATGTGAGTTTGTGTTCAATAAAAGTGCTCTGCAACGCATCAGTGACCGTGGAGAAACATGAATGCGCAAAATGCCCGAGTTGAGTGCCGCGAAATTACAATTGCAGTTGAAACACAGTCAAATATTCCGCAATGTTCACTTACAAATTTTTCATAAAAACGAAATGCAGTTGACTGCTTTCAGCACGCCAACTGATTTCACTTACTTAGTGCTCAAGGCTACAGGAAAGTTTAAAGGCCTTTATGAATCAGATGAATGCGAGTACAGGTCTTACAGTTGATTGTGCTGACTGACTTTAATTTAATGCTTGAGGTAGCAAGAATGCGCAAAACTAGTGCACTTGCGAATGCCGCTAAAAGCAAAGTAACCAATCTTAATTTATAGCTCTTCATATAGTGATCAACTGTTTGTGATTGCGTAATAAGGTTTTGTACCCAGGCACATAAGCTAGAACCACCGTGTACAGCGTAAGAAACATACAACAGGAATGTATCGCTCAGTAGCTTTCAGTTGAAGTCACACTTTAAGATTTCATCCACAGAAGTCAGAAAATTAAAAGTTAGAAACACCTTACCTTAGCTTGCTCACTGTAATAAACAATACTACAGGAAAGTACTGCTCAGTAGCTGTCATTTGAATGGTCACACTTGAGGATATTATCCACAAACTCAAAAATTAGAACCACCTTCACAGAGTGCAGCATAATAAACAGTACTACAGGTAAGAGTTGCCCAGTACCTTTCATCACAATAACATAATCAAAAGACTCAAAAGTAGAAACCAAATTAATTGTGCAGTGCAATAAACTGCCTTACAGGCAAGAAGCAAGTGACTACGCGAACCGAGAACTCAGAAGCCATATCAGGCGGTTGTTTTAGTTTAAAATATGTGTCATTTGGGAAAAGGGGCTCGATCAACCATGCAGCCTTGCCAGCTAATGTTGTGTCAGAACTGTACTCTACAAACAGTCAACATACATACGACTGATGATTATTATTTGCTTCGGTTTATGGCCCGAAAATCTCTTCGAATTTTCGTTACTAATATGATGTGACATTCTAACTGTTTTGAGAACACGAATTAAATATGTTAACTCTCATTGGTAAGTTGAGAAAAAGCCGAATGCATCTATCAATACATCATTTAAGAGGCCGTTGAGACTACATAGTTGTCCCCAAAGAATGCTGGGCTTCCGGAAGTTTCTGTTTTAATCAATTAAAATAGTCTTCACTAACACACTTTCTTAAGAAAAATTACCGTGAGAAAAAGGAACTAGTGCATAAAAGGAATTATTAATTGAAAGTCATTTTGATCGAATGGTGACGCAAGAATTGTCTTTATGTCTCGAGGCTCGAGGGAATTTACGTAAAGCTGGAGGTCATTAAATGGATATAGAATTCAGGCCATTTACGATATTACTTGTAATTTTTCGTTTAGAATCTTGTAAAGTCTTTAAGTACCCATAAAACTTGTCAGAAATGCAAATTCAAGACTTGGAACCAAAGTCAAGAGTCTCACACGCTATTTCGGGGTAAAAATAACATTCATACCGAAACGATCTGCACAATGCTGTTGAGACTTGCTTTATCTTCAAATGTTAACACACAACTTTAAACTTTTAAGCTCAGCCCCTGCTTTATTCCTCTATTTTTCAAAATTAATAAAAAAAATTAAATAATTAAAAGCAGAGATAATTTTCTTTCGATGGAAATTTTGACGCCGGAGAATATTAAATGCTAACATTCACAATTTAACTTAAAAAATGTTTTTCGTTTGTTTATATTATGATAGGTATTTTAATCACGCTAATTTTGCTGAAGAAGCTTGATATCAGACCGCACAGAGCTGCATATTCACTTCGAACGTGTGTCTATCAAGTTCCCTTAGAGCAATAGGTCGACATATAAAATTCTACGTTTAAGTTTAAAGACGGAGGGTTATGAATGATACATAATAATATGCAAATCTAGGTCTTATCAGCCAACCCCAAAAGTCAAGTGAGGAAGTTTTACTACTGGTAGACTCGATTAACTATTCCAGTCAAGTTTTAATGTTGTATGCACCAGAGTCACCTACAAAATCGAAAGACCTAACTCCTTACATACCTTTATTAAATTGAGTACTTTCACCAAAACCCAGTCAGTACAAGAGTCTTACAAACGATCTGGCAGTGAGGCTACACGTCTGTGTTGTCTTCTGCAAAGGGTGTTGAGATAACTTATGCCAACGCCGGTAGAAGGTTATAACAGTCTTTCGTTCTGACGCCCTTGGAGTAAGCGCGAGTTGATAAATATGTCGGTATTTTCAGCATGTGCGCGCTAATGTAATGAAAGTTGCAACTGATCATATCCGAAATAACTCCAGGCAAGATATAAATAAACCATCGGCATGACTTTGTCGCAGGAAATTACAAGATATTATCCGATCCAATATTTGACTTCTTGAGAGTCGTATAGTGGTGAAAGTGAGCGAATATTGCCTCTAAAAGCCAGCGAAATTCCTTATGTGCGAAATAGCGTTGCATCTCATGGGAAATCGCCGAAAGCTTTTATACCCTTAAGTTCCCTTTAAGCGCCACCGAACTTGAACTTGAGAGCCATATTTTTAAACAAAAACTTTTTTTCTTATTTTAGACAGGTGTAAAAACATGTTTTGTTGCTACGCAAAGCAAAGATCATCTTCGGGGATGGGTCATAAAAAAAAGTCGCTGCCGGAAGAATACTCTAAAAATCGATATAGTAATCTTTGATCAAAATCACTGATATGGCTAGCACATAATTCGTTTTAAAATTTGTCGACGTGACATGCCTACCAACTGCTGTTATGAATCGTTGACTCCTTTTATTTCAGCTGAAGGGTTGTGAGATATAAATTAATGTTAAGTGAGTTTGGCTAATGTTTCAATTCAGGAAATTGGCTTTAAAAGCTACCCAGTCACTTCAATTTGCCTTAGTTAGTACATGATAGGCTTAAGAGACGGTTTTCCCCAAGTTTGGTTATGTTTTGTAGAATGATTTATACCAGATTCTCTCAATGCTATGATTTGTTTATCATGAGTACTCAAAGCCTCTGTCGTTTTTTTTTTTTACAAAAATATTGGTAATTTGCTAAATGCTTAAAAAGTACCGTGATTATACAAGTGGCACTTTACAAATGTCGAGATTGCAACTTCACAAATCACCAAGTCAGCAAAGTGACGAGGCATAGTTTTTTTTAGTTTACCTACTCTAAATCTTTGTGATGTTTGTACCAATCATATATAAAGATGGGCCTCAGCATTAAGGAGAATTTTTTCGCCAATTCTCTTTCAAGAAGTCGCGAAAGTGGCGCCCAAACACTTTTAGTTTCAGTATGGTAAAATACGCACTGGCAATATTTAATGATTCATTGAAACCTCGAAAATGTCTGAAATTCCTAATGACACATGTGACAAATCTTGATAATCAATAATCTTGTCATGTAAACTACTTTTAAGTCAAATATCCTTTCCCGAATCATTGCCATGCAAACACATCAATCTCAGATCGGTGAAAATCATGTCAACAAACTACGCAGCCAGATAAAGTTTAATAGAATTTAAAAAAAACACACACTTTCCGGGATATCTAGCTTAAAGATCCAAATTTTTGCATAAAATAGAACTAATTTATGATGGTATCCTTCGGCTAGAGTAAAATGAAATTCAAGAAAATATAATTAATCATTGATAACCATAGGAATATACCTTGTCTTTAAGAGAGGATCACAATAGCCAATAACCCAAACTATATTAAGTCAAATTAAATCATCAAATTGCATTTTAATAACAACTAACGTCTGGCTGAGTTGACGTAATGGGCATTTTTATATTATGTAATCGTATTCAATATTATGTATTCGTGTCTTCAATATCCTTGTATGGAATTAAGTGTAAAGAGTATCACGTTTGTTTGTAAATAACTAGGCAACCGGGAGGGGAATAAGTATTGAGAAGCGGAAAATAATGTAGAGTTTTCGTTTTGATGTCTGTCAAGTGTTTCGATATTTCCGACTTAAGTTTAATCACGTTTCAGCCAAGACGTCAACCATTATATCGGCCGGTCCGCACTCTTTGTACTTTCCAGTTTTCAAAATTAAAGGAGACTACCTTGGGATAAAACAAATGGAGAGCCACTATTTTCCGCGTTCTCTTTAGCGGTGTCTGAGAATGAAATGATAAGCTTGCCGTCAAACTACATTGGCGCCTCTAAAGGCTTTTGGTCAGGTAGCGGTCCCTATATTTATCTGCATAAACTCTAGGGTGATGTAAGTAAACTAGCCCTGAGAATGTCAACAAAAGCTGAGAAAGTCACGTCGGTCTGCGCTAATTAGGCTAAGTACAGTTAGTCTGCGGTGGTTCTGCTGGTTTTGTGTCTGTCGGTATGATAACTGTTTAAGGATCCTGTGCGTTCGCGGATGTGTCAGTGGTTTCGGCTTCCTAGAAATTGCCGCCGCGGCACCGAAAGAAATTTTGAAGAGCTCTTATTTCCATCAAAACAAATTTAACACTGTTAGGCCAAGCATAAGATAAAACTGAACATTGCCGTGAGCGAAGAAGTTTATTACTCAACCTAAAAGCAATACGCTGACACACAAAAAATGAGCCTGCGAATCAATTAATAATAATGCATCACGTCGATGGGCTGTGCAACTGAGCCCGCGATACGTCATGTGATTGTGGTCAGCGAATATCTATTTTGGCAGCTGTCAAGTACTTTTTGGATCTTGTGTCACTCAATTTAAGAATGGCAGCCTGTCTGGTTGTGTGACATTTTAAATTGGCTTACATGTAGAGAGTGTATGGTCGCCCGAACAGTCACGTGATAAGTTGTTAATTTAAGTGACAGTATCACTTTGGTATATAGTTATCAGCGTTATCTGTGCCCCTTAGATGAGCAGTCAGGGAACATGTGTGGACATATGGTTAATAGTTCTATGGTTAGAAGCGACGCGAATCAACGTACCGGGGGAACATCATCATAAAAAAGAGATAGAAATGTTGAATACGAACTTTTTCTTCTAGAAATAGAAGGCATCGAAATAAGAAAAAGAAATATTTTAGCAGCTATATTATGGGGGTTTCCCTAACTTTAAAGTACGGAAGAAAGCTGAGAAATTTATCGCTTTTTTGAAAAGGACAAGTGGGGAGCTTTTTCAATTTTGATAAGTGTAAATATTCTGTGTATTATACATTTTAAACGAACACAAGTTTAAAGCTCTTTTGGAGGTACTTTAGCTAAATCTTTTAAGGTGATTAGTTTGACGAAAGCCCTTGATTCATGCACCCGACAAAAAACAAACAAATCAACAAAATTAAAGTAAGCTTACCCAAGCAAGCTTCCAGCAACTATGCTGTTTCAGTTGGTCCGAGGTTTCCTTTGAAAGGCAGTTTTAAAATGTTTGTTTACTCTACAGGCAGCTTTCTTATATCATCACGTAGTAACTACTTGCTCCTCCCATCCTTAGAGATAACTGTTGGGCCAACCCAAATACTGAACACATCAATCAATTCTTCATGATTACCGAATAAGGGGCTGTTTCTGTTGAAATGTTACACCAGTATCGTTAAGGCTCGCACGATATAAACCTCCAGAACCGTAAATAGTTTGATTTCAGGAACTACAAAATGGTAGTGTAAATAATTTGTATTTTAAAACTGTTTGCTATATTTAACATCAATTTTGTGATATTGTAACATGGGGTTTTCGAGACTTGCAGTATTTGGCCAAGCTACTTCTATTCCTTAAGTATCCCTTACACTCTCGAACTCTCGTCGACAGTGAGATTTTGTCAAATGCACTACAGTATCAAAGAGAAGCTTGGTAGCCAGTTCCATTAGAATTATTACAAGGGATGACTCTGATTTATTGATTTATTTATTGCATATTTTTCAGAGAGGAGATTTAAAGCTGAAAACTCGAAACACATGTTAGATTTATTGCTTACGCTTCTGCGATTAATCCACTATGGTATTTCAAAGATTTTCGAATATTTATCCTATCATCTGCAACAAAATAGACCAACTTGAAGATATTGAAATCCATACTTGGTTCCGAGTGATCCAAGGATTGGGAGAATAAAACAAAAGAAATGTACAATTCATGCCAGAACTTCAAGACAATTCCTTTTGTTTTATTTTGCCAAGCCTAGGAGCTAAGTATGAATTTTAAAATTTCGAAAATTCTCTCAGGTGGCGAGCTTCAAAATCTATGTAAATTATTAAAAGAAGAAAGATTTCTGCAGCGCATCAACAAAAATCATATTCACTTGAATTCCTCGAAGAAGAGACTTTCTTGACTGCGTCAAAAATCGAGTAGGCAAGGGAAAGATTTTGCAGGCAGAGCGCCTCTACGGATAAAAGATACTATAATCTGAAAACTTCACTAAAAGACTCAAATTAGAAAGGTTCTGTACTCCATTTACATCCTTTTTTGATTAGTTAACTCCAACACCTACAATAAAACGGCTGTGTAGCAGAATAAATAACCTGTTGCTCATTGTTAAATGTTCTTATTTTTCCATATCCATATGTTTTATTTCAATATATTTTTAGATATAACATTGTGATACAACTGACTAATTACAGCCTGCAAGTGGAACTTGAAAGGCGAGGGCGCTCTAGAAAATGGGCTAAAGAAGAAGAACAAGGAACATTTATAGGTGTCTATTTTGGGAAGTATCCATCCTATAGAGGTGTTTGTCAATCAAAGAGACAGTTGACAAAGTTGACTGTATATGGCGTAATCCGCCGCGAAATTTCTTTGGAAGGACAGTTATATTGTACCCACACCTCCCCAATATAAAACTCCGACACTGGCGAGGTCTGGGCCCGGTTCCGATGAAAGCCAACGAGGGTTACAATTTTAACGTTTGGTTGCTTTTACCTTCTTACAATCTGTTTTTATTGTTATTTTGGTTTAACATAACTGGTCTTACGGCTATGATCAGTATCATTTTATTAAATCCAGTTACTTAATTCAGGATACATATTGCTTCTTAGATTTCTCTATGACAACTGTAAGGATTAAAACAGTTTTGATGTTCTAGCGAACATCTGCTGTAGCTCGGGAGACACATTTAATGATCCAAGCAGGACACGTATTGTCTGAGAGAGATCACAGGAAATTGGCTTACTCAAAAATTATATTAACAGTGTCCCGAAACCGAGAAGTGAAAAGAATAAATTCGCGAGTTCCACCTTTACCGTATGAAAGAAAGGAAGTTATATAGGTATGGATCAGTTTTGTTAAGCTCACAACTCAATAACTCCCTGAGCACGGGCAATATTCAGTGGTTATTTATCTAAACCCTGAAAAATGAGAAAGACAAGGCTTATGCTGTAAGGATATAAATGAAAATGGGCGCTTGTTTAATTGACAGAGGGACCGTCTAGGACAGAAGCGGATTTGAATATCATGACCGAAGTAACCATACGGAAAAATATGCACGTTAATATGTAAAATTGATATGTTTCATTGCTGCGAAGAATATTTGGTCATTAATTCTGTCGAGGACTCATTAATATTTTATCGGTTTTTATGTGGAGAGTTTTTAATTTGAGCAAGCGATTTGTTTTACAGCTCAACAGCGACAGACGATTTGCATTTTCTTCCATAATATTGAAATATGTATTTTGGAAGCGAAGTAATAATTTTATGTTTTCATGTTTCATGTTGTCGCGGCTACTGAGTGACTTATAGATTGAAGAAATTAAACAAAGATGTATGAATTTAAAGATATTTGCAAATCAACCTGCCTTTTCAAGTACGCTATACCCAGCTCTGAATCAAAACTAAAAAGGGGAAATGGACACTATATTTAAGGAAAAATTTTACCCTTTTTTCTCTATATTTTGAGGCAATTTTCAACACCGCTTAATCCAGCACTTTGCAGTTTAATTAAAGATCAGAGAAGGCTTAAGTTGAATGTGTATGAATGTCATGACTTTAGTATGTATTCAATAGATGGGCTCTAAGAATCACTCTTTCAGAGGAAAGTTCTTGAGTCATGATCACTATTTTCCGTTTCTTTTCTTATCTATTTATCTTTTCATTATTTTTCTCTTTTTTTCTTCAAAATTGAGGCTTGGCAATATACCTTAGTTGCTATCAAACCACTTAGATAGAGCAATGGTTAAGAATTTTTCGTTAAGCGCAAATCATAAAGTAAACCTTATTTTTTCTCTCCCGACGATGTCGTCCATAAAGAGTGTAAAATTAAATACTTCCTCGTCGAAATGACAATCCAGTTTTTGACGTCCAAATGTTTTCTGCAAATACATACAATTAACGGCACGTCAATCTTAAATGTAAATTCTTGGATCAGGTGGATGTATAGATCCTGACTCCGACCTTCTTCATACGCCGTAATTTGAAATTTAGATTCGCTATCTGTACTTTCAAAACATCAGACCATAAACTAGCCTCATAAAAGCTTAATACTTAAACTGAAAACAGTTTTCTTATTTTTTTGCCAGCAAATCTAACGTCCTTTCAGCCCCTAAAAATTAAGCCTCTGAAGAGAAAATGATCTTCGTGGACTTTTTTCTTGAACAACAACGCTTCTGCTTTCCTTTTCCAGAATTTTCTCTTTGTTGTCCACTGTGCAGTCATGAGCATCTGAAATATTGACACTCTTGTGATGGCATTTCTGAATTTTGACTCGAAATCGACTCTTCGGAAGCATTCGCGGACGTAAACCCTGTCTAGTTGGCTGTCCTAGGCCGCGCGGCGCTGAGACGGCAGATGTGTTTTTGCCTGAACGCGGCTTTTCATCGTGATGTATAGTATCTTTAATTGTAAAACTTTTTCCGGACGCTGGTAAACGCTGAACGCGCACTGTCTGGTTGTTCATGCCTGTACTTTCTTCACAGTTTTTGCAATCTATAAACAGGCCGCTAAGATCTGGGTCAGTTCGATGGGGTACCGCTTTTGAATAATTTTTATCGCCGACGCGAGAAATTGAAGGAGCAGTACTCGCTGTCGTTCGTGTACTCTTTGTTTTGTTATTGCACTCAATTTGAAGTGAAGTCCTCTGCGCCTTGTCCTCGCCGTAACTTTCTTGATCAACGCTGTCTTTCCTCCACTCGGTGCTTAACGAAGTGTGCAGGCAAGAGATATATTTTTTGGCCGGTAGCTTACTTGCTTTTGCGCTAGTCCGCGATTCTCGGATCTTTTTATCCCCACTTGTAGCGACAGGATTTTTCGGCGATACGGATCTTGCGGAAGGTACAGTAATATCCCTATCAATACTCGGCAAGATTACGACCTGTGGAATCTTCTCTTTTGGAATTATAGACAAGGAGGTAACGTAGTTGCTTCTTTGAGTCGACGAACAATTCCCAGGTGACATAATCTTTGGTTGACTAAAGGGCTTTGTGTATGCCGCGCGTGTCGTACTTGAAACTAGTGTGCCATTTGTGTATACAGCAGTCAACGGAGTGTGGTAAAAATTTGTCGCTCTGCGCGATGAAGCATCTCTAGCAATTTTTGGGCCCGAAACTTGGTAACAAGCTCGTTGAACGCTCATTTCAGACCAAATTCAGTTCACCATGATCAGATACGCTGCCTTTGCGTTAAAGATTTTCCACTAAAGTTGATGCGTGAATGTTTTACGTCGCACGAAACAAAATGTTCGGTGCTCAATTGTTTTTCGATTTGGAATGGACAGCGGTCGCGAAATTAGACTGACGTATTCTTATCTCGAATTTATATGCTTCTTTTCTATCGCCGATAAAATTTAATGAGGACGCGTATTGAAGAAATTTCAACCAGAAATCTATAATAGTTAATCGATCTAACACAGCACAGCGAGAAAGACGCTCTAAAACAATCAGTTTAATTTTTTTTACAGAATACTGAACAAATGAATACATTTTCTTTCAAGTGAATGTAATATTTTGCCGTACTAAAAGGCGGCATATTGGTCTCCATTAAGAAAATTTAGATCAGCGCTATTATAGCCCAAGTAAACTACACCATTTCCAATTAGTGCTGAAACGTCGCTTATTGGGAAGAATCCGTCTACGATAAATTATCACATTTAATAACCCACGATCACAAGAAAAAATTATCTAAAAAGGTTGCAACTAAGGTTAAGTGTTTTGTACCCATGGTAACTTCGAAAGTGGTGTTGATGGGGCTTTTATAAATTTCTTGCTTATGACGCCGGTGGAGATTAAGAAGGCGGTACTCATAATGCCAGAGAGAGAAAACAAAAATGTCAATTCATTTGTTATATTCACGCAAGATCATTGAAAGAAATATACGCGTTTTAAACGGGCGTTATAACGTATTGATATTTAAAATTTGGCCAGTCATAGACTATTTAATGGATCTCGAAACCCGCTCACTAGGCAGGTGTGATAACCATTGTGTATTGTGGCTATCAAATTATTACTTGCTACATGAGAGTGGGCGCCATTTTCCGCCAATCCAGTCCAAGAAAAGTCCAGAATTATCAAAAGTATGGTTGGGAACAGAGGGCGGGGGGGTTAGGTAACTTGTTTTAGGATGCGGATAGGGGATTATTTTGCCTGATAAAATGTCTTCTGAGGATTTTTCATTATAGATTCTGTGCCTTTATATAGAGGGTACGTTTGTAGCCTTTTCCAGGTTGCAAGATAGAAGTGCAGTCGTGCAGTAAAATGTGATAAGAAAAACGTGCGGGATCTGGGGAGAGGAAGGTCTTATTTTTTCCCGCCACCACCTCATTCACCAGATCCCGCAAGTCTTATTTTTAATTTTTTTGTTTGTTTTGTTTTATTTATTTTTGTTTTACTTTTTTTATCATTTGGCTTATTTTATTTTCGCGTCCCTTCTGTCTCGGCCTGGCGCACAGGCTAGTTTGTTCGTGGCTCTTTTAACCCTATGCATGGAAATTGCTTGACCCTTTTGACGACTTTGTAGAAGAAATGAAATCGGTGATTATGGAACAACGTTCGAGCCTTTAAGAGGAGACCATGGTCATAACGTCAAACTTAAAACGATCCTTAGAAAAATTGATGTACAAGATTGGATTTTCTAATTCATTAAAAAAGAAAAGAAGAAAAAAAACAAAAAAGGGAAAAAAAAATACACAAATCCGAAGACATCGTAGAAATATTTCCTTTTCAAAACGGAATAAGCCGAGAATTCACTGTCATTAGCAGCCGTTGCTAAGTAACACATTTGTCACGATCACTTATACCATTAACCGTTCAAGTAATCATCGTAAAGGGTATCACTGAGAATTTTCTCAACGAAAATGTGCTAATGGAGAATTTATTCTTATTTGACTCCTTCTGGAAAAAAGACTAAATTTTTTTACCCAATTTTAGAAAAAGGGGGCGTGTGAAAGACTGACCGACCACCATGAATTTTCAGGTGGCCAATTAGCTTTTTCAATTTGACCTGCAAGAAAATTCAAAGAAAACTACGTTTTGATGACCTGTACCAGCGTTATCTGAACTGTGCATAACCTTCAGAACAAAATACTAATAAAGCACCGAAAAACTGAGCTAAAAAGGGCAAACTCTCAGGTTGAGGGCATACTACAATGTAGTACGAATACAGTGCCAGCCATGTTCTTTTTTTAAAATTAGGTAACTTAAAAAGATGTTTTGGAATTAACAACTTAAGCAAAAATAGTAAAGAAATGCAGACGGTTTTAATTTTAAACCTAAGAGATACCTATTGCTCTACTTGCAACTAATCAAATTTCTGTTTTCACGCAAAGACACGCGTAAATAACACACTTTGTCTGCGTGAGAAAGAGCATTCACTGCACTTTTATGCTGGTTATTTCATCCATATAATATTCAATGAGCCACTCTTGTTCGCCGATACGGTTTAGTAGCTTTATTTGCTTTGTTTTAAGAGTGCTTAGCCTTCCGTTTACGTAATTTGTTTTTCCGCTCTGCTGAGCTTAAAGCAAATGATTTTTATTGAAAGAACTGCAACAATAAACTGCGTTGAAAATTTTAGCATATAAGGCGAAAAATATCTACTTAATGCTATCTAACCGTTGCTATTGCGGAAGAACTAAGCTTTTATAATTAAAGCAAGGTAATACCTGCCGCGTTAAAGAAAAATACCTTCCTGTACAACTGATTTTCTATTTTTTTTTTCCAAAATAAAATCAGTGATTTTACTCTGAATTGCGAGAGGGTTGTGCAGCTTTGAAAAATAATCAGATTAGTTTCTTGGAAGATTCAATCAAGTTAATGTATATATTAAGTATTAAGGAAATTTGGAGGTTTCTCTGGAAGTTTTTCTGCCCGTTTAAAATGTTACTCTTTTGTTGTGGTTAAACAAGACAAGGTTTACTCAAATAAGAGTCAGGATTTAAACAAAAGATGACACTGAAAGTATTCTCATTTATAAGCGGCGCAAACGCGGGTAAAAAAAATTGCAGAAGGGAAGTAGAATTGGCAAAATTCCTCTCATCATAATGTAAAATTATTTTAAAATTTTAGAATTGAAAATAAACTCGTGGATTCGCCATTTACGAGTGTTCTACTCTTGTTCATGAGATGAGCGCTCCATTGATCCATGACCTCAACCGTGCACTCTGATTGGCTGAAAATGACAATACAAACCCGCGAATTTTAATGAGTCACTGGCCCATGAAGTAATGGTGATTCCTCATAAATGAGCTCATGAACCGGCCAATAAGAAAGCAATGTTTTCTAGAAGACCTACAGAGTTCACCACACTGTTTTGCTTTACAACCATGACGTCATGACTGAAGAAACAAGCGCTCGCCCGCTTCCTTTCTTCGCTGCTCAACAACCTTTGAAAACATTAAACATCATGCGCTCGGACAAAGAAACCTATCCATTGTATGAAAAGAAAGTTGTTGGAAACGCTCAAGCGAAGGATGAACAGAAAAAGGAAGAAAATCGCAGCTTTACAGGGGCAGTTACCAGCGCTCTTATGTACGTTCTCGAACCTATACTACCAGACGATGGCGTAAAAGGGGATGGTAAAATCGCCAGTTTATTGTACTTGATTTGTTTAACAACAGCAGGGGTGGTGTTTAATCTATCAAAATGGCTACAAGACGATTCTAAAGCGGACTCCGGGGTAACGACAGACCACATTGATGGATTTCTTATCACCTGCATTTGCCCTGCTCTCTTATGGATTTTTTATATCTTTTGTAAACAAAATGATCGTAAGACAGTAGACTTCATCACACCTTCGCCTCACTCACACCGCCCTCTCATGGCCGGAGCTTACGTTTTCGGCGCGGGAAGCTGTGTCATGGACCTCCTTCATATCACATTTTATATTGAATGTTCATCAAACCTATCTAGCTTATTCTTCTCTATTTTCAAGGCTGTGTTCATCTTTGCGCAAATTCTATTTTTACGTAAGTTTGCAACAGCCACCCTTCATAAATCACCAAGCATTCGACTTGTACTTTTCCACATACTTGGCACTAACGTGTGCCTTTGGTTTCGCGCGCTTTTTAGCCACTCAAAAAGCATCTTTAGCACGCGTAGAACACAAGAAGATTTAAGTACGCGTGAAGAGAACGCGTGCTTTGCAAATCACTATTCTATGAAGAAGATTTGGGAAGCGTCAGAACCTTATTTATACCCGTTCACAATGGAATACTCGCTAATAGCGGGTGGCATTCTGTACACCATGTGGAGCGAGATGCGGGATCTGGATCCCGACCCGCAGGATATTTACATTTATGACGAGTTGTCGGATTTCAACACGACTTCGGATAATTTAAGTGAACGATTAGAGAAATTTGAACACGACCACGGATACGGAACGTGCGAGGCTGCGACGCCGTCCAAGGATTCGGTGTCTAGTGGACGTTTTTCCAGTCGTTTTTCATTGAATCGAGCCATGTCGAACTCATCTATTTGTCAATCGTGTGTTGAAAATCAGGACGCTCTTCGACTCCATGCGATTCCAAGTTCGGACCCAGGCCTTTTAATCGGGCTGTTGTTCTCCATCGTTTTGCTACTTGCAGTGGGGTTATTATGGGTTGACCACGACTCCATGAACGCTCTGAAGTTTTATTACCTTTATCAAATTATCTTGCTCGTGTTTATGTGCGTGGCATGTTGGATTGTGCTGAGATGCCTTATGAATCAAAAGTTTGCTTGGTATCCGTTTGGAGCAGATGATACTTTGCTAATAGTGTCATTCACTGGAATGTTTCTCTACGCTGGTCTATGCCTTACAGCTGCCATCGCAGAAATCAGAAACCATCGCTACGCTTCAGACTTCTCACTCGCCAAATCAACGCTTATTCTCTTCCAAGCAATGCTACAGGCCACAGCTCTCATCAAAGCTCTGCGCTTCAGACCGCTCAAGGAACTGGGCGCCAACATCGTCAGACAAGGAACGCTGTTTCTGCTGACCACCAACGTGGCATTATGGGCTCAAGATTCGTTCTTTGAAATGAGGAATTTCTCCACAACCCCAGTACAGACAATATTTTACGGTGAGACGTCATGGAGGGCGATAACTACCTTAGCTTACCCCTTGTGTATATTCTTTCGCTTTCATTCGGCAGCTTGTTTGTTTGAGGTTTGGTCTTCCTTTAGAGTAAATAATTTAAGTTAAAATCCCTAGAGCGGTTTTCTTTTAACTGTCACAAACTGGAAAATACAACTTGCATTTGAAATATCAATGCAAAAACCGGATTTCAGGCAAAATACACAGATCCAAGAAAACAGCTCCACAAAGATTCCCGCGCTCCACTTTTACTATAAGAACGTCATCGGCAAAACTTGCCAGTGCAAAAAGGGTTTAAAAATTTATTAACCGTGAAACCAAGCTTCCAAGAAAAGAAAAAGAAAAACGAAAAAGAGACAGTTAAAGGAGAGTCGCTCTATTGATAATAACAACAAAATTTCTTTCGGTCAGAAAATTTCAAAGAAAGACAAGACAACACAGCTCTTGTGTCACTTCACGATCATCGTATATTCACAGTGTATTCACTGGTCAATTTTTCATATCTAACGACAATATGTGTCAATATGCGTTAAAACATTACTTGCATATATATGGCCATGTCTACCTTTTGAATTTTTCAGCCAAAAGGAATCAAAAGCTTTTATGACGAAAGTAATGTTCTTTAACTAAGTGACGGTAGTATTTTTACTATTTATAAGACTTTGGTAAAATATCTTTAGATATTTTGTAGTGTTAGACAGTTGTTTCCAAAACCAGTTTAACTAAATTATATCAATTTATATTTTGGCGAGGCGATTTTGCCGCCTTTATCGTTTATTGAAATGTAGATACGTCGCTTTCAAATTGGTGAGTTTTTAGAAAAAATTTCAACCATTATACTACCACATGAAGAATTTCTGCAATTTGATTTGCTTAGAGAAGTGGTATTTCAGCTTAATTTGAAATACCTGCATGTGAAAATTACAAACCTTTTGTGGGTAGTAGTATAGACAAATAATAGCATGATTTGTACGTGATATTTGGCATAAATACCACTCGTGATATTTCAAAATTGTCCCATATTTCACTCGCTTAACGGCTTGTGAAATGACGTATAACAATTTCGAAATATCACTCGTGGTATTTATGCCAAATATCACTACAAATCATGCTATTACCTATACAAATTTTGTTCATTTGTAATTTACTGCGTGCTATTTGAATGCGTCTTCATACCAAACTCATCATAAATGAGTAGATAATTCTTCATATTTGAGGTTTATTTTCAGGTGATTGAACTACCATAAGTTAACGTTAGACAGCGTATTTAGCCTATCGTGGTATAAGGTGAGACAAGTTCAGTTTCATGTTGCCTTGGTAACGAAGAATTCGGCTTTCAGTAGCCTCGAAAGGGACGTGTATTTGGTTACCAGTTCCTCTCAGGTATTACATTTTATCTATCAGTTATAATATTATTATCTATTACACCTTTTTTCTAAAAAACCGGAAATAGGAATTCAAGCAATACCAGAGGCCGTTTTACTTACCAAAAAACAGAATGACTGTATACCACTGACTATTAAACTGAAGACAGGCAGACACTGATAAAAATAATACTGGTATAAAACGCACTGCGTGACCTAAGATGAAACGGCAGCACTTCATTGACTAATAGGAAGAACGCAACGACTGATACGACGAAAAGAAATGACTGACTAATAATGACTGCTTGTAACTGACGTTATCACAGACAAGATTATGTGAAATATACAGTGAACAATCTGACGTATTGATTTACCGCGTGATTAATTTACCGACTGTCTGACTAACAAAACATAAGTGATTGCCTTAGCTTACTGAGCTGGATTATGAGCTGAAATTCTCGTTGGCTGAATTGCAAACTCAGTTGTTTGGTTAGGAAAAGATTGCTGATGTCTGGTTCACTATCTGACTGTTGTCGGCAAACGCTAAACCTTCGTCAGAACGAATCCAATTGGCTCAAACATCTGGCTGATTGTCTCCAAAGCCGAATGAAATGACTAACTAACAGGATGACGATCCGTTGCCCGGGTAACCAGCTGACTCACTGACAAAATGACAGTATAACTGACAGTTACGACTTCTGATGCATTGTCTGATTGACATACAGACCAATTGAGTGGTTTATGACATACTTAAAAGCGCTAAATTAGTTGACTGAAAGGCTGTAAGAATAACTAAATAACTGATTCACTACATGACTAAAAGTTTGACTGCCAGTGGTATCACTGTAGGATAGCTTTCTATCTGGTCAAGAGACAGCTTTTATGAATAACTGACTGAGTGATAGATCGGCTGCCGTGACGACTGATAGAAGCAATTTAATTTCAAAGGGAAATTAACGGCAAACCCGAAGGACCCTTGGATGGTTGATGTTTGAAAATTTCGTTTTTGAGCAAAAAGTTACCCGGATGTGCTTATTAAGGAGCTAACCTGGCAGGCGCAAATTTTTATCTGTACAATGATTAACGTGAAAAGTAATCGGACGTAAGAGTGATAGCTAAATGCATTGACATAACTGACCTGTCGACCCGGTTAATTGACCGACCCACTAACGGACTGAATATCTGCCCCAAGTGGCATTCAACTTAGTGATTGAATTGCTATTGCTGACTGACTAATTTTGACTGAATTAATGAATGTACAAAGCACTATAGAAAGACAAAGTGCCTGTTTGAAGGACTCTCTGTCAAAATAGCTGTTTGACCAACTGACTAAAGTGCCCGTTTGAAGGACTCTCTGTCAAAATAGCTGTTTAACCAACTGACTAAATGACTTCCAGATACACTAAATAGCTGGTTGACTGACTGAAACGACTGACTGACTAACTCACTGCTTACCCAACTGGTAACTGAATAAGTAATTGAACCACTGGACAGAATGACTGAATAATGGACAGACTGCCCAATTGACTTCCCCTCTAAATCTGACTGATTGACTGAGTTGATCTGTTGACTGATTACGCTACGATGGGTGGACTGACCTATTGACTGACTGATGGACAGACTATTGAAGTTACACTATGTATCAGAAGATCGCTGATCGCTTGGCCATCTGCTGATGAGTTGAAGCATTGGCTGGGTGAACGATTACGCTTTAACGTGTGGACTAACTTATTAACCAATTGATTAATTGTTCATTTCCGAGTTCCAAAAACTCTCACTTTCAAAAAGAAAACCAAGTACAAAAGTGACTTTCATTTGCATGAGATCATTTTCATATCAGTGGACAAACACTTAGCCTCGCTTTAAAACAGAGGCTTAAGGCAATTGGGAAATAGCCCAACGACAGACAAATGGATACTTGACTCGCTGATTGAGTTGACCGAGGGAATATATGATAAATTATGCTATGACGGGCGAACTTTATAAATGTAGCAATGACTAACTGAAAAACAGACTGGAGCACTGACTTTGTCTCGAAAGATTACAATTATTTTCCAAGTGACTGACTGACAAGTGGACTGGCTGACCAATTAACGGTTTGACTGACTGATGTCCTGACTGAAAGACTGGTGGGCTAATTGAATGTCTGATTTCCTGACAGACGCAGACGGGTTTTCTTACTGATAGGACATACTTGTGACTGACTAATTGACTGGATAACTAACAGATTGATCAAGTGAAATTTCACTGACTAATAACCTGATTAGATATGAGCAGCCTTACCTATTACTCGTGTGACAGACCGTCTAGATAACAGAGTTAACTGACTGGCTTCCAAAGAACTATGGTAGCTATATATTGATTGACTGACTGGATGACTGACCAACTGTTTGTGTGATTGTGTGATAGACAGACTGTCAGACTTACTGGCTGACATCACCGGCTAGTTGACCGACAAAAGACGACACTACTAACTTAATATACAGACTGGATGGACAACCGTTTGCTTGTATGAAAGACTGACTGGCTGGCTTACGGACTACACTGAGTCGTTGACTGAACTCAGTAGAGATTACTAAATTAACAATATAGTGACTGAGAGATTGACTTCACTGGGTCGTTGATTAAACAAGAAATAACTTTATCAACTATAAACTGATTGACAGACTGGTGACTGACCGATTGCATGTATGATAGACTGACTTGCTGACTGACAGACTACATTGAATCGTTGACCAAACTAGAGGTTACTATATTAACTTGTTTATGACTGTCTTACTGAATGACTGACCGATTGCTCGTATGATAGAATTACTGACTGGATGGCTGATTGACAGACTTCACTGAGTCGTTGACTGAACTAGAGGTTGTTCTATTAATAAATTATTAATACTGATAGTGTCTGACTGAATGCCTGACCGATTGCTTGTATAATGGACTGACTGGCGACATGGCTGACAGAGAGATTACATGGAATCGTTGACTGAACTAGAGATAAGTATATTAACTATATACCGATTATTGACTGCCTGAATGATTGACCGATTCTCTGTAAGATAGACTAACTGGCTGCCTGGCTTATTGACAGACTGCACTTGGCCATTGATTGACCTAGACAGTGCCTAGAGGTTACTACATTAACTATATACCGATTGACTGAATTGATGACTGACCCACTGGCTGTGTAATGGACTAACTGGCTGCCTGGCTGACCGACAGGCTTCAAAGGGTCGTTTACTGAGCTAGAGATATCTAAATTTAACTATATATACTGATTGACTGACTCAATTACTGACCGATTTCCTTTATGATAAACTTGCCGTCTGGCTGGCTGAGTAACTAGAGTCATTACTATATTAACTTAAACGGAATTTGTCTGACTAAATGACTGACCAATTGCTTGTATGACAGAATGACTGGATGGATCGCTGACTGACAGACTTCACTGGGTCGTTGACTAAACTAGAGGTTACTATATTACCTATATAATTTTTGACTAACTGAATGACTGACCTGAACAGCTTGTATCAGTGATAGACTGACTGACTGGAGGGTTGACTGGCAGACTTCACTGCGTCGTTAACTGAACGAGAGTGTACGATAGCTATAAACTGATTGTCTGACTGAAAGACTCAGTGATAGACTGACTGACTGGAGGGTTGACTCGAAGACTTCACTGCGTGGTTAACTGAACTAGAGTGTAAATTAGCTATAAACTGATTGTCTTACTCAGTGACTGACCGATTACCTCCGTAATAGACTGACGAGTTGGCTGGTTAACTAACAGACTTCACTGATTGAGTATTATAACTAACGATTACCATATTTACTATATACTGATTGTCTGACTGAATGACGGACCAGCTGCCTGTCTGACAGACTCGCCGGCTAGATGGCTGACAGCCTGACCTTACTGGGTCGTACAATAAGCTAGAGGTTTCTAGACCAACAAATACACTGATTGTCTGTCTGACTGAATGACTGACTGACAGACATATTGACGGGTAGACGCTGGCTGGCTGACTAACAGACTTCAATGGCTGGTTGAGCAACTAACGATTACTATACTTACTGATTTTCTGACGGCTGACAGACTTCTCTGGCTGGTTGACTAACTGAACAATATAATTATAATAACTAGACACGCAATGACACATTGAATGACTGACCAATTGCCTGTATAATAGACTGGCTTACTATCTGGCTGACAGACTTCACTGGTTCACTTGATTGTTGCTGATAGACATAATTGACTTGTAGACTGACTGAAGAGTACTTACTAACTATAAACTGACTGACAGATCAGACTGAATGACTGCACGCAGGACGGATTGCCTGTATGAGAGATTGACGTACTGGTTAGCTGACAGACTTAATTGATCTTACTACCAACTAACTATATACTAACTGGTTACTGAATGACTTACCGATTGCCATTATAATAAACAGAGTGGGTGGGTGGCTAGCAACTATACTAAGATTGACCTACTGAAAGACTGTCCAATTATTACCTGACTGACAGAATTGCAGTGTGACGGGGAAAACAAATAATTGAACGAGTAAAATGACCAGTTATTAGACCTGAAAATTGACGAACAGATCAGGGGTTGAATGGCTGAGCGACTGGGCGAATAAATACATGACTTAACAGTTGACTGACGGACGAACAGACTCGGTTAAACGTGACTCACGTTTCTTACAAACGGGCAGACTGGACCATTAACTATATAAATGGAACACTGACTGATTCACTGGTTAGGTGGTTGACTAACTAAATTAAAAGACTGACTGACTGACTGACTGACTTACCAATTGACTCTTAGAGACTCGTGACTGGTTGACTGGTTGACTGACTGATCGAATAGCTTTGAACGAACAACTGGTTAACTAACTGATCTTTAAACTGATTGACTACGTTACCGAACGGCTCTAAAACTCTTGACAAAATTACATGCTAGCTGTTTCAGTAAATGACAGACTGACTCAATGAACAACTTTAAAGGACAGAATCATTGACTGACTATTTGACTAATTTATGGGGAGTACTGAATGGACCAACAACTGATTGCTCTACTGAATGACTCAATAACTGAGGATGAGTAGGAGCTGAATGGAGTCTAACTGTTCGACTTGCCAGTTGATTCTCAGGTAGACTGGACATAATTAGTCTCACTGACTGCTCAATTTACTGGGTAACTGAAAAGTTGGCAGAAAGAATTGTGTAATAAAGTATTGACAATTGATTGAACATAACTGAATCGGTGAATAACTATATATCTCTCACTGGATAACTGGCTGACTCGACTGACTGACTGATTTGCAAGATAGTTGATCAAAAGAACGATTGCTGGGCTGAGAAAACACTTGATTATACTATCTAACTGACTGACTAAACGAGGATAAGATTAATAATAACCAAGCTTGACTGTTTGACGAACCGCTTGACTAACCAGTGACGACAGGCGGCATGCATGACTGGAACCACTGAACAAATGGCACATTGACTCGGAAAATTATTTTACCCTTATAACGTATGTCGTACAACTGACGCACTGAGTACCTCTTGACATTTGCGACGAGAATATATGAATTTTTTTCAACGGAATCTCTGACCAGCTAACAGGTTCGTTTACGATTTCGCCTGGCAATTCACTGTGACTTATATTTACCTCATGACTGACTGTTTGACGTCCCTTTAAACAATTAAGACTGGCAGACTTACTGATTGATAACTTAAGCCCAGTACTGACCGCCAAAGTGAAGCTATCTAAGGAAGGACATGCTGGCGTCTGGCTCGCTTACGAAAACCAAATGAATCATTTAACGTCGCTGACCTGACCTTTCTGACTATTTGACGACGGTTTTAACTGTTAAAAGACTGGCAGACTTACTCATTGATAACTTAAACACAGTACTGACTGCCAAACTTATGACTATCTGACAAGTGACATGCAGGCGTCTTCATGGCGCTCTAGCGTAAAAGGAGTTAAAGATTAAACAAAAAAAAAGACACACAGCTGGCCAAATGACCCAACTGGATTAGTTATATGAGTTTAATATAAAAGTAAAAATAAATAATATGACAACAATCTTACGTACAGATCTTAACTTCCAACTGGCTACTGATATCAATACTAATGGAAAAGTTGATAAATCCTGACGACTAACTAGATTCATCAAGTAACTACTGACTTAATGATTGCTGGCCTAGCTCACTGTTACAGAACAACAAATGAATATCTGACAACAAGAACTACCAATCCAAGTACTTAAACAAACTTAACAAAGATTTTTCCAAATTATTAAGGGCAGAATAAAGCAGAAAGCAGTAAACGCTTTTGTCCCCACGGAGTAATCAGTGCCTTGACATAAATGTGCGCATGCTATATTATTACTGAGCTGGTCTGTCAACAGACCGACTGACTGCTACGATAAACTGACTGCATTATTAGCTGGTCCGTCAACAGACCGACTGACTGTTGCGATAAACTGACTGAATTATTAGCTGGTCTGTCAACAGACCGACTGACTGCTACGATAAACTGGCTGCATTATTAGCTGGACTGTCAATGGACCAACTGACTGCTACGATAAACTGACTGCATTATTAGCTGGTCTGTCAACAGACTGACTGACTGCTACGATAAACTGACTGCATTATTAGCTGGTCTGTCAACAGACCGAATGACTGCTACGATAAACTGACTGCATTATTAGCTGGTCTTTCAACAGACCGACTGACTGCTATGATAAACTGACTGCATTATTAGCTGGTCTGTCAACAGACCAACTGACTGCCACGATAAACTGACTGCATTAAACGTTGGCCTGTCAACAGACCGACTGACAGCTACGATAAACTGACTGCATTATTAGCTGGTCTGTCAACAGACCGACTGACTGCTACGATAAACTGACTGCATTATTAGCTGATCTGTTAACAGACCGACTGATTGCTACGATAAACTGACTGCATTAATAGCTGGCCTGTCAACAGACCGACTGACAGCTACGATAAACTGACTGCATTATTAGTCAGTCTGTCAACAGACCGACTGACTGCTACGATAGACTGACTGCATTATTAGCTGGTCTGTCAACAGACCGACTGACTGCTGCGATAGACTGACTGCATTATTAGCTGGTCTGTCCACAGACCGACTGACTGCTACGATAAACTGACTGCATTATTAGCTGGTCTGTTCACAGACCTACTGACAGCTACGATAAACTGACTGCATTATTAGCTGGTCTGTCCACAGACCGACTGACTGCTATGATAAACTGACTGCTCTATTAGCTGGTCTGTCAACAGACCAAGTGACTGCTACGATAAACTGACTGCATTATTAGCTGGTCTGTCAAAAGACCAAGTGACTGCTACGATAAACTGACTGCATTATTAGCTGGTCTGCCAACCGGACCGACTGACTGCTATGATAAGCTGACTGCATTATTAGCTGATCTGTCAACCAGACCGACTGACTGCTATGATAAACTGACTGCATTATTAGCTGGTCTGTCAACCGGACCGACTGACTGCTATGATAAACTGACTGCATTATCAGCTGATCTGTCAAAAGGCCGACTGACTGCTACGATAAAATAACTGCATTATTAGCTGGTCTGTCAACAGATCGACTGACTGCAATGATAAACCGACTGCATTATTAGCTGGGCTGTTAACGGACCGACTGACTGCTACGATAAACTGACTGCATTATTAGCTGATCTGTCAACAGACCGACTGACTGCTAAGATAAACTGATTGATTATTAACTGGTCTGTCAACAGACCGACTGACTGCTACGATAAACAGACTGCATTATTAGCTGATCTGTTAACAGTCCGACTGACTGCTAAGATAAACTGACTGCATTATTAGCTGGTCTGTCAACAGACCGACTGACTGCTATGATAAACCGACTGCATTATTAGCTGATCTGTTAACAGACCGACTGACTGCTAAGATATACTGACTGCATTATTAGCTGATCTGTTAACAGACCGACTGACTGCTACGATAAACTGACTGCATTATTAGCTGATCTGTTAACAGACCGACTGACTGCCACGATAAACTGACTGCATTATTAGCTGATCTGTTAACAGACCGACTGACTGCTACGATAAAATAACTGCATTATTAGCTGATCTGTCAACTGACCGACTGACTGCTACGATAAACTGACTGCATTATTAGCTGGTATGTCAACATACCGACTGACTGCTACGATAAACCGACTGCATTATAAGCTGGTCCGTTCAACAAACCGACTGACTGTTACGATAAACTGACTGCATTAAAAGCTGATCTGTCAACAGGCTGACTGACTGCTACGATAAAATAACTGCATTATTAGCTGGTCTGTCAACAGATCGACTGACTGCAATGATAAACCGACTGCATTATTAGCTGGGCTGTTAACGGACCGACTGACTGCTACGATAAACTGACTGCATTATTAGCTGATCTGTCAACAGACCGACTGACTGCTAAGATAAACTGATTGATTATTAACTGGTCTGTCAACAGACCGACTGACTGCTACGATAAACAGACTGCATTATTAGCTGATCTGTTAACAGTCCGACTGACTGCTAAGATAAACTGACTGCATTATTAGCCGGTCTGTCAACAGACCGACTGACTGCTATGATAAACCGACTGCATTATTAGCTGATCTGTTAACAGACCGACTGACTGCTAAGATATACTGACTGCATTATTAGCTGATCTGTTAACAGACCGACTGACTGCTACGATAAACTGACTGCATTATTAGCTGATCTGTTAACAGACCGACTGACTGCCACGATAAACTGACTGCATTATTAGCTGATCTGTTAACAGACCGACTGACCGCTTCGATAAACTGACTGCATTATTAGCTGATCTGTCAACTGACCGACTGACTGCTACGATAAACTGACTGCATTATTAGCTGGTATGTCAACATACCGACTGACTGCTACGATAAACCGACTGCATTATAAGCTGGTCCGTTCAACAAACCGACTGACTGTTACGATAAACTGACTGCATTAAAAGCTGATCTGTCAACAGGCTGACTGACTGCTGACAAAACACTGAGTACTTAGTAAGAAACTGTGTGACAGTTATTAACCTTAAGTCTGTAATACTTGCTTACTGACTGACGCAAGCGGCTGTAACCAAGGTGCACGAAGGGCTACTTAAACTGACTGTCCACAGACCAATAGATTGTATGAACTAGACTCACAAGTTAAAAACGTAAATTTGCCACCGTATAAGGAGATTAAAAAGCTGACGTTTATCAGAACGATTTGTCAAGAGATAAACTACAATACTGCAGAAGACAAACTGACAGTGACTGTTTAGCATACTGACTCGTTTTGTATTCTGACGGTTAGAACGTACAATGGACCTTTTGACGACGAAACGGCCTCAAGTAACCTTGCCATTGACGGAGCTTGTATGACATTAAACTGGACTAGACAAAAGTGTGACTTTTTATAGTAAAATTTCTTATCATAAATATTGCTCTGTAAACTACAAAAATATATTAATATATAGAATGACCAATCGACTGTCGTAATTATTGATCTCACGGAATGTAGACTAACCATTCAGCTAACACAAGGTCTGACCTTAGTATTCAAATGACTAGAGAACGGAACGGAATGACTTATTGACTTGACTACTGAACTCATGGATTGCTGACCACCAGTCAGCTGATTCATGGTCTGACCTTTAGTTGACGAACCAAAATGCTTGCCCGGGTTAATAATAAGGTGTGAATAACCCAGGAAGTTGACAAACTCGCATGCTGAACTGTTTTCGAATTCCGAATGATCCATATGCAGGAGCTTTTAATCCTTAGGTCATAATGGAATGCCGGGCTGTTTCATTTTTGCGACCAACAAATTTTTTTTGTGGCTGACAAATACTTTTACTTATTTACTATCAAAAAAGTTGATATAGTAGGTTTAGAAGCCTGACTGACGGTCGATTGGCTTCTTTGAATAGTCCTGGATACTGAAATCCAGAGGTGAGAGTTTAATCAACTTCAGATCACAATTTCTCATATTAACATAGCCTGGACTGGTGAACTGACTTTTAACAAAAAGGACACTCTGGAAATGACTACAATCAGACAGACGACAGCTATACAACGAATCCTTACCTTGATAACAAAAAAAAAACTGATTAACATAAAATTGTAAATCGATAACTGCGGATTGTGAACCGTAGCAGAAGGCACTGACACACAGTTAGGTGGACATGCAGACTGACATATCGTGACAGATGGACAGACTGAAATACAGACAAAAAGACTGACAGACATACAGTTGGCATGGATTCACAGAGAGACCGATCGACAAAAACACGAACAATCAGGCAATCAAACATACAGCTGATTAATAGAAAACTGTAAATCGATAACTGCAGCAGATTGCGGTGCTAGAACTGAAACCGACAGCAACTGACACACAGGTTGCTAGACAGACAGACAGACCGACAAACTGACTGACAAACAGACTGACAGACAGACTTGACAGACAAATAGAATAACCGACAGACAGGCTTTAGTACAGACTTGACAGACAGACAGACAGACAGACAGACAGACCGATAGAAAGACCGCCAGACAGACAGAATTTCTGACAGACTGACAGAGAGGTTGAAGGGCGGACTTGACAGACACAGGCAGACTGACAGACCGCGAGACAGACAGAATAACTGACCGACAGACAGACAGAAGAACAGTAACAGAGGTAGACGGCAAAAAAACATAGAGAGGCCTGTAAAAGTCACACTTTACTAGAATTGGTGAATTGGTAACCGACTCTTTGTGATCAATTTGGACTCTACCGCGACAAAACATTAGGGACAATAGAGTTATAACATTCTATTAAACAGGTTTACATATACTGCGGTTTTCACAAAATGAGTGAAACCCTATGTATATTCTAAAGGTGCTCTTTAAAAGTACACAAAAGGTCTAGGTTACTCTTTTACAATATCCTGCAAAGTACACTTTTATCATTAGGCATGCCATTGGGAACTGTACATGCTACGGTTTTGTTTAAAAAAGGCGTCCTTGCTTCGTTCAAAAAGCTAACCCGACCACAGGTAGATTTCACTGTCTGTCGTAGAGAAATAACAAAGCAGGATTACTAAAAATCAAGGTCTTGGGATGTAGATACGCGACAGGGGTTTAACCTTTTTTTGCTATCTAAACTTTTACTGAGATTAATTGGGCTCACTTTTACTCGGTTTGGTTAAAGTGCGACAGTGTGAACAAAATAAACTGATAATGAGGAGGCGAAGCGACGCTTTTTTCAGCAATACCATTGGTTCTCCTTATGACGGGTTGTTTTGGATCAGTGCGGAGTAGATCCGCCCTCCCTGTTTAAGAGTGTTTGACGGGTATGATAATGAAATTCACAGGGTTGTAACAGAAAATGACTCTCCTTACGTAGTCTGAAAAGCTGTTACAATCATCATCATCATCATCGTCATCATCATCAACAACAACATCATCAAGATCATCATTATCATCATGATCATCTGCAGCAGCAGCAGCAGGGGGTATCATCATTATCACCATCATCAACGACATCATCACCAACATCATGATCATCTGTAGCAGCAGCAGGGGGTATTATCATAATCACCATCATCAACGACATCATCACCAACATCATGATCATCTGTAGCAGCAGCAGGGGGTATCATCATAATCACCATCATCAACGACATCATCACCAACATCTCCACTACCACCATGATCATGTTAATGGCCATCAACAGCAGCATTAACACCACGTAAATCATCCTCGTCTCTGATCACAAGCTTAATCATCAGCTTCAACAGCATCACTAGCATCATCAGCGTCATCATCGTGTTCAATAGCAGCATCATCTTCCCTTTCATTAACCCTTTAAGTCCCAATATCCACATACAAATTCTCCAAACTGATTTCTGTATATTTCCTTAAAGAATAAGTTGAGAGAATTTGATAAAAGATCAAGGCATTATCTCTTAGGTGATCATTTTGTTAATTCTCATAACCTAATCTCTTGACAATCTATGTCTATCGTTATGAGAAAATTGATGTTGGTCACTATTGGGACTTAACGGCGGTTAAGACATCATCAGCACTGACTATCATGACCATGTCGTCGTCATCATTAGCAGCAGAATCTTTATAATCATCATCATCGATAATATTATTATTAGTTTAAAGATTGAAGCTAATTAATATCCAATAAAAATATGGTACAGCAACCCTTGATCCTAAATACTATTTAAAAATGAGTTAAATGCAATACATGACTAACATCACTAATTTGATGAACTAAGAACTTACTTCTAAGCTAACATAGAATGGAATGTAACTGTTAAGTTAATGGTTATTTGAATGAAAAAAGAAGACCGAATTGCCTTTCTCTTGTATTACCGATAAGCTGAGATTAAGACACACTCAGTGACTAAAGTTCCGCTGAATTACTCATCATGGAATTGTGAGACCTGTACTACCGTCTCGACAAAAATGACTCACGCACCGGTAAGAACAGTGTATTGACTTAGCAGCTAACCAGACAACAGACCTTTATGCAACTAAATGACAATTTTTTATCATTAACTGCGATAGGCCCTTTGAAGCTAACGTGGTAGATATTGAAACAACCACGCTGGAAAGTAATGGACCACCAGGTTCGCTACTTGTCGAATTCGGCTACGTCCTAGTTCGCAACAAATTCTCTACATACATGTATTACATCGTATTACCACCACTGAAAATTTAATATTCCCTTAATCGCTCTAGAAAAAAACGTCTTGTAACATACCGTAAAATTCCGAAGATAAGTCCCGGGGCTTATATTTTCAAAGGCCCTTTTAGAGGGGCTTATTTTTGGAGGGGCATATAATCGGAGGGGCTTATCTAAGGAGGGAAATTTGCGTTCCAAAAATGGATTGCGCTAGCCTTATACTTGGAGGGAAATTTACCGTTTTTGCTTTGTTTTACGTTGCATTTGAGGGCAATTTCCAAGTACAAGCCACCGGGGTGCTTAAATATGGAGGGGCGATTTAACGGAGGCTTTTTTGCGTTACGGGTTTGGGGGGTTTATATTTGGAGGGGCTTATACATGGAGAGGCTTATTTTCGGAATTTTACGGTATATCTCGTTCTTTTAAGCTTGCCCCTCCAAGGGCGCAAGTTTTGGACTTAGTGCCAAAAGGCGGCGACTCGAATATGTAGGTATCGAAACCCGTGTAAAGCCTTACTCTCCAGCATGGCAGTTTTGTACCACGGGGATAACCAGCTGCAAAGGGCCTATTATAGGCGAATTCATGCAGGAACGGGTAGAAGTCCAGAGGACCCTGGGAACGAGGATGGACAATGAGCCGGAAGTTTTCATGGTAAAACTCTCGAGAGAAGAAATTAAACCAAGCCAAGTAGAATGAAAATAGAAAATCGATATCCAATATAACCTAGTCATAAACGAAGAAATTATGACAATATTGTTACATAGCGTATTTTAGTAAAGAAATAAAACTTCAAATTTGAATACAGAAGGTTCATGAAGAACTTTTATTTGGACTACTATTTCACAGTTTAGTGTCATTAAAGACTTATTCGTCTTGTTCGGAAGCAAACTGCAGATGACTGAGATCGGCCATTTTTTGACGTCACCGGTAAACTTGAGAATGCTGATAAAAATCACATATTGCGCACGTAAATTACAGATTAACCCCCAGGTTATTGATAATCCATATATAATTCTGAAACAAACTAGGATCTTAGGCAATTAGTATAGGTAATAGCATGATTTGTAGTGATCTTTGGCATAAATACCACGAGTGATATTTCGAAATTGTTATACGTAATTTCACGAGCCGTTAGGCGAGTGAGATTTGAGACAATTTTGAAATATCACGAGTGGTATTTATGCCAAATATCACGTACAAATCATGCAATTATTTGTTTATACTACTACCCGCAAAAGGTTTGTAATTTTCACATGTAGGTATTTCAAATTAAGCTGAAATACCACTGCTCTAAGCCAATCAAATTGCAGTAATTTTTCATGAAGTAGTATAAAAAGAACAATATAACGAGTGCAATTTGTAAGAACAAAGTAAATCACTGGAGACGTCATTTTAGGTTTAAAAGTTGACTGTAACAGATATATTTGACTACGCTTGTAATTAAAAAATACACGTCGTCAATCGTTTATTGTCGGTTGGGCAATATTTTATTTGAGTAAAATGAATATGCATTCAAAATGCAAAATTATGATTGATATTACTTGCAGTACGTAACACTAGTCAGCTGTACATTGAAATTGAGAAAGATTAATACACTGGAAATCGCTTTATAATTATTATCCCGTGAATTAAATACGACCAACATCATGATCTGGCCTGAGCAAAAGGCTTGTCATCATTTCCTTAATGGCTGCAACCTCGTGTAGTATAGAAGTATATACTATAGAAGTAGTGGGGAGAAGTTGATATCAAGCAATTACATCTTGTGTGATCATGTCCTAAATCTCAAGACCACTCTGTCTTACAAATCATTGCTATTACAAGGAGAAATTTGATGCTGATCACTCTTAGGGTTTAAAGGGTTAAGGGTTAAATAAACTATCTACAGATAATCGTGGGAGTGTTGATCACAACTTGGTCTCAAAAAACTCATTTTCAAACGCCAAGTGTAGGTGACTGGGATCCGCTGCCGAAAGTGACGTCAAATCTCTTAGCCTAACATCAGTCCAGTTATTTTCCCTTTCTATGTTCGTCCCATCGACAGCCCGCTGTCTTGGACAACATGTAACCAAAGATTGCCTATAATCAGGGACTGTTAATGCGTAGATTATTGGATTGAACAAAGAGTTGGAATAATTTAGCATGGTTACGGCATAATAAACCTTTATCGGTACAGGGACTTCGAGTACCCAAATAAAGCAGTCGACAATAACATATGGAAGCCAGCACAATACAGCGGCGGCAGATACAAAAAGTAAGGTTTTTGTTAGGCGTTTGTTTTGTGAGACTCTATTGTGTTGTAGAAAAGCGCCGTCTCTCTGGCGAAACTTTCTCCAAATACCAATGTTACAGCCACATAGGATGAAGATAAAGATTGAAAATATTATTGTAGAAACAAAAAAACCTGCCTTGTTGGAAATTAAATTTCCAGTGAGGAGGTAGACTGCGGTAGCAGTAGCAGCGAGTGTCCAGATGATAATTATAACAATAGTGTATGCTCTCGTTGACGTTGTTAGGTGCTTCAGTGGCCAATAGACGGCGAAAAATCTTTCACATGATATAAAGACGGCAGAGATTAACGAAGCCTGCAAGAAAATGAGATCAAAGTGAAGGTAAAAGTAGTGCAGTACAACCCCAACGTCTTCTGTGACGATCCATAGTTGTGGAAAACCAATCCGCAAGTAAACATACAAAGGCAGTGAGACAGCTCCCAACATTACATCAGCGAACGCCATGTTTATAACCAGAAACAAGCTTCTCTTGCGCAGCTTCTTCTCTTGTGCGAAGAGAACAATTATGAACAAATTCCCCACGAAAATTAAAAAAGCTTCGAATAAAAGGGCGCAACACACTGCTATTGTTTCTGCCCGGGATGTAAAATCCATCGGCATGGAAAGAGAGGTGTTGATAGAGCGCACAGCACTTGATGTATTTTTCATTCTGGTGTTTAACCAAAAAGATAATGAAGTGTTACACGATTGAGTAGAAATCCGCGATGTTATGTTGCGTACAATAAGCTACCCTAGCGACGCCTGAAAGAGATTATTTTAACGTTACGAGCTCTTGCGCAGACTCGGCCCAAAGTTCAGCAAGCTTTGTATTCAACATAGCCAGCCCTGGATACATTTGTAAAGAAATAAATCTTATCTCCAAATCAACGCAAACTACTTTTCTTTTATACTTATGTTAATTAGTCTTCTTTGCTTTCATTGCACCTGCAAAATTCACAAGAAATCTTACCTTAAAACTGATGAGTCGGGGCCAATTATTGCTAATTTTCGTAAGGACCATAAAAGGAATAAATTAAGAAACTTGGCGTCATTTTGGAATTAGCAAAGGATTGTTATTTTTTCCCTTTTTTTATTCAACTGATATTTTTGTTTACAAGAGAAACGTCTTAAACTTGGCAAGTTTGTCGCTTGAAGCATTTACAAAAAGAATACTTGAGACTTTTAAGAGAACGATGAAATGTAATGTGACAAATGAATATGAAATAAATCGTATATGAGAACTGCGGAAATGAAATCAAGTGAAGAATGATCCTTGCAGTTGTGAGCGCAATGTATGCCTGAAACAAGAACAAAAAAAAAACAAACAAAAAAAAAACGGGATCCCGTTGAAGTCCTGAATTTTTTTCAGACTTCTTACGCAATTACATAAATTGACTTCACAACTGCGAGGATTAATTCTTTACTTGAATGAAATGTAAATCATTGAAATGATGTCCGCTTATTTGCTTTTCAGTGAGAACAACAGAAAAAATTTAATAATTTCAGACACACTACCAACAGCGTTTTATTATTATTTCTTTCAATTTAGTTCCTTAACGGGAAACAGCGTTGGCTTTGGCTGAACTCAGTTCTTGTATAACCTGTAGTAAGGAGGTTTAGTTAACGACACGAGAGTGGATTCGGTGGACGGTCTATGGTGTCATGCTAGTGTGTAATTCGTATCATGCAATTTGTATCCCTGTTGGAGATTTCTATTGTAAAAGATCCCTACGTGATAAGGACATCTTACACACTACTCACTAGGGGGAAAATTAATCAGCCACCGTTTGAATTTGCGAAATAAATACGCAAAAAATATAGTAGGATGTATATTATTGACTTGACTACTTGAATGAGTTTTCCGTGAAATCGACGTGAAATCCCGGAGAACTTGCTCGGAGGCTGGCCGAATGAATATTGCCATAGTCTTCTTCAGTTATTTTGTCAATTCATTATGTCAGGTGACACATTCTTATGGAAAACAATAACAACACAAATTGCGACTGAAAATGTTCTTTTGTACCTAAGGTTTTATCGAAGCTTCGTTTTAACTGGAAGCTAAATAAGCTAGGTAATACGGGGTCGCCGATTTAAATAAAGGTCTCAGCTCACTAGTTTGTGCCATTTTCACGGTTTGAGTCCCATCACTATTTTTTAATAACAAATGAAATTAAATGACCTAAATTATTTCTAGTAACTTTGATTCACCCCTCTTAAGCAAGTTAAACAAAGAAGCATCACACTATAAACGCTAAATTAGAAAACCTGCTATCCCGAGTCCAGAGCTCTTCTGCGCATGACACAGAAGTCAGCCAAGCGTGGTCACTGCACGCGTGCTGAACAAGAATGCTGTATCATGACAGACTAAAAACAATAGACAACTCCCAAAGCACAAACTCAGCCAAAACGCTAAAAATCTTCAATGTTTACTTATAGAAGATAATGTCACAGTTTTTTAATGACCATGAAATTCAGAGTCCGGGTAGTTACTTAATCAATTGTGGCCCTGAGAAAATATGAAGGAAAAAAACTACGAATTTTTAAGAAAATGCTTTTTTCGAGAGAAGGACTCTAAAACGTTGACAAACGTCAACAAATAGCGAAAACTATAATTTCTATATGTTTGCTTTGCTCGAAAACGTGCGCATTTACAAGGCCCTAAAGCGTTTTGCTGACTTGCAAGGACCCATCTGTTATAACGATGCCCAAAATAAAGGGATGAATCTTATAGTTTATTAGATATAATCTTGTAAAGTTTGCTTATCATTTTCGTATAAATTATGACCTAAATTTGGAAACCGCTGAATTTCTCGAATTGGGTCGTTGCGATTTTGGCGAAACTCTGTTCAGCGAAGGCACTAATGCGCACTATGTGTAACAGCAGATTTTCGACTCAGACCTCAAAGGGGCGTGGCATTATAACCACGTGACATTTACTCCGATCGCCAAAAATTTTATGTTATATTGTAGATTGATCTATATGTTATCCATTCTATGTGTTACACTTACGATAATAGTAAAGGTGGGCATACCGGAGAGGTTCAAAGTAGGATGGTACCCCCCCCCCCAAAAAAAAAAAAACTGGGTCGAGTCACCCTAATTGCCCTTTGTCTTTTCTATAAATATGCACGGTAATAACGGCACCATTCAGGGAAAGCGCTAGCTCTACCCTCGCTGGGTCCCTGATCACTTTCTTCCTTACTTTATTGTGAATAGTTCTAAGTGAGAGACCGTGAACACGGCGTTTTGACATCCTAGGAAATTTTCGAGAACAAACCTCTGGAGCTAGGGTTAAAGTAAGTACAAGGTCTATTTGCACCGTTTGCTATCGCCCGGGGCAGCTGGAGAGCGCTTTGGGAGATTTTTCATGCTACTATAACCTTGTATTATTAAACACTCAGTATATATAATTACAAGATCGATACCTTACTAGAGCTGGCTGAGATTTCTAGCATATAAATTAATTCAGGTATAAATAGCAGATGTATGACTTGTTTAGGCGGGGCTCAAACGTTGAATCTCACATTGTGTGACGAAAGTATGCAAAATCTATTGTTCTCGCTCACTTATTTAGCATTAGACTCGTTGCATGTGAAGATTGCTGCTTGACCCGAACCTCAAATCGGTCAAAGGTTTCCGTCGTTTAATAAATAAAACGTTACCTGCACTTTTCCGGGATGAAGAGGTTTTGAGACTATAGACCGCCATGAGGTGACGCTGAGGTTGGCCTAGCTTACCGCTATCGCTGTGGGATCGAAGCAGTCGAAGAAAGTACAGTTCCATAACATCGTTCAAGGAGGACAATTTTGTTGACCCCTGACATGGTTACCGTTAAATCGCTTGACATTTCATTTTTCCTGAAACTCTGATTTCTTCTCGGAAAGCTTCAGATATCCGAATCTGATCTAACCTTTCCCACTGTCCGCCATGATTTTTATACCGGGGAAAAGCTGCTTAGTATTGCTTACTGATGGCAAGGCTTATGTTTATTGATCCATCTAATCCAACTGAATAGATCTCTTTTTGCCTTGTATGTTCTGTTCTCAGGGGAATTGCCCCTTTGTCTTTTCATAAATTATGCGTACATGTGCACAGGAACAGCACCTCTCGGGGCAAGCGCTTGCTCTACCCTCACTGGTTGCCTGATTACTTTTTTCTAACTTCAGTGTTAATAGAGGGTCTCAATGGGGTTAACCGATAGGCGTAAAACGGCCAAAAATTTAGCCGATAGCCGTAAAAATGGAAAAGTTTTAAACGTTAGCCGTAAATAGGGTAAAAAAGAGTTAACCGTAAAAGAAAGTGTTCCCTAGATTTGCTACTTTTAAGGAAGGTACTAAACTCACTTATGGTTGCGTTTCTTATTCCCGGCTAGTGTGACTCCGTACGCACGTTCGGCGAAGCGCCTTTTAGGTGTTAACCAAGACCTAGGCTCCATTTCTGGCGCTCTCTCGGGGAACTAATTTTTTCCATAGCGAAAGTGTGGCTTCTTGCTGGGGATTAATATTCGCAATTTTCAGGATTTCGTGCCCTCGAAACACTAGTGAAACAACACGCAGAGATTTCGTTGTGTGTAAAACAAGTTGCCGATAAACAACATTTCCCAGTTTTTCTCTGACGCTACGGTAGACATTGCCTTGCCTAGTCCCTGTACGGCGCCTTCCCACGCAATCTCGGTCAAGGCATTTCGGTGGCGAACTCGCTTGGACCAAGTGACCCGAAACGCATTAGCCGCGTGGAATAATGCGACCTACGGACAAGGCAACGGCAGACAGTCGTTCCTTACAGTCCTTTGCTATGATTAAAAACACTGGACACGGGAATTTTGTTATTGGCCGTTTTCACACTAGAGCTAGAAATGGATTATCTGTCTGAGACTAGCCTGTTTACAGTCGCGTCCTCCCCACAGACACCCCTTCTCCGTTTTTTTTTCCGAGGGGAGGGGGCGGGTGTACACAGGCTATCTGAAACGGATAATCCTGCCTTCAAAAGTCAGGCGGATTGTTTATTCAAAATTAAAGCTATTCCATTGTCAAATTAAGACGTATTACCTATCTGACGCGGCGAATAATCAAACGGATAACCCGTCTCACACGAATAATCCTTCTCTAATATGAAAACGGCCATTTCTGTTGTAATGAATGTCGCGCCCCGGCCTTGAGTTGGGCATTCGCGTGTCTGCTTTTGCTTTTTCACAAAGATTATTTTTAAATTGACTATTGACATTTCTATGTGTAAAATAATATTAGAAATGGAATACTTTATAAAAAGCATGATCTATCAAATGTTAAAATTTTTCAAAAGAATAGCTTATTTCATCCCGAGATGATCCAAAGACCTTTATTTTGATTTAAAGATACAAAAAAATGCAAGTTAATTAATATTTAACTTTTTCAAACAAAAGAAGTTAATTTTTAACTTTTTCGTTAACCGTAACTGAAAAAAATTAACCGATAGCCGTAAAAGAGCCAAAATTTTAGCCGATAACCGTAAATGCCACCACCCCATTGAGACCCTCTTAATACTTCGAAGCAAGAGACCGTGATTACGGTTTATTACACCCTAACCGAATCCTAGGGATTTCGAGAACGGACCTCTGAAGCCAGGGTTAAAGCAAGCACAAGAACCAAAACCAAAGCCAAAGTATTAATTATCAAAAGGAATGAGGTACAGATCTGTAACCACAAACGCTTTAGCTACATGCAAACGGACGCAACAACTCCCAGCATTGTTGGCCCGAAAATGTTGGGAGTTGTGGGATAGTATTGACAGTGATGTGCAAACGGATCCATAGTTTTAATAAATTAAAAGAATTCGAGCGATAACATTGTGACACTTGTGAATGATGAGACCATGTGTAATGCGCGTGAGTGGCCCCAACAATGTTGGAAGACCTGTGCAAACGGATCCTGCTGACCCAAGTCACACTGAGCAGGTGCAATGCTATGCATGCATGAGATTTCAACAAAAAGAAATAAATGAAAGCAAGTACACGGAAGGTTCGACTAAAACTTTAACTGCTTTTTAATTGATGATGATGATGATGATGATCATTATCTGCATGTGTCACAACTATAGGAGGGGCTTATTCCCAAAAGCATCAAGCTATCTCCTATAGCCTTAGGTATCTAGGGTCCTTCTTGTAGGATCTTAGCTATTCCCTACATACAAGCTTTCTGGATTACTATTGATCCAAAGAATATGCAGATTTGGAAGGGTGTTAAGGCCTCGGTGGATAACACCCTCAGAGTTCTAGGTAATTCTTTAGATCATACGAAAGCCGAATCCAGTGATTGCTAAAAATTAAAGCGATGTGTTCGTTTTATGTTTGTATTACTGATGTACTCAGAGCTTTTAAAATTCTTAAATGCATCGAAGAACCGATTTTCCAGTTCACCAATAATGGCCAATTTTCTTTTGGTAATTCAAAATATGTTGAAAACAAGCATTATTTGTCTGTTTGTTATTATAATTAATATCATCGTTTATCTTAGACAAACATGAAATGTAATCGTTACATTGTGCACATGAAAACGATTGTCTTGATACACATCATCCGTTATTAGTGCTATACAAAACTAGTCTATTTTCCCATTAGGATTACAAGTTTTGTTTTTCAAAGCTACGTGAAAGATTATTGCATTCCACTTATAAACTTGAATTATTCAACTATAAATTTCTAATTATGTTTAATCTGCAGACGAACTCCTTATGTTTTCAAGTGCAGCCTGCAAGAGCCGACATGTGACATAGATCATTATTCAGTCAGCGTCAAATTCTAATTTAGACGACTTTCTTTTGAATGCACACTCTTTTTATTTCGTCCTTGCACGCCAGAGCTGTAGGGCGTGTCTCGGGGTTGCCGTCCCAGCACTGCATCATTAAGTTCTTCCACGGAGGTTTGTCGGAGCTACTCTTGTGCACTGGGCGATTACCATCTCTCAACCAAACAAAAAATTCTTGATCCGTACCAGGCCATTGATAAGCTCGCTGTCCGTACCACATCTCCCACAAGACTATTCCCAGGCTGTAGATGTCTGCTTTCTCGTCATATTTCTGGGAATCAAACACTTCGGGTGCCATATAAAAATACGTTCCAGCGATAGTGCGTGTAATCACTTCTACCGGCTTGGCTAGTCCAGCAATCTTAGTTAAGTTTTCTTCAGATAGCTTTAATACAAATGAGTACACTTATTTGTACTTCAATAATAATAATTATTACTATAATTATAACAATAATTAAAATTTGTATGGCACAAAATTTAGTGGGATATAGCCAGTGAGAAGAGGAAGGATTTCAGTTTAAACAAGAATGTTCTCCAAACCAGCTACTGTGATAGATTTTTTCCGTTTTATAGTGTAAATATAGCACTAGTATCTCAATGCTTTTTGTGTCTAGCTCCAGGTCTGTTTGCAGGATATTATATATAAATATAATTGAAATCACCCAATGCCTCACCTCAAAGGTAATATCGTCGGCCCCAATAATAGTCTAATCTTAATCTTATCTCCGTAAAAAATGTGATTATTTCATTCTTCTTCAGAGACCACTCACGTATCATTGTACACGGGGACAGGCGCTGTGTGGCTAGTCAAAGTAGTAATCCGAAAACAGAACTGACATGTGTTGACCGCTCTCCCACCATCCCCCCCTACCCCCACCACCACCCAAAAAAAAAACAAAACAAAACAAAAAACAGATCTCAGAACAATCAAGGGGTCCTATTTTTCTAGATCAGTTACCTAGCAAGGTACGTGCAAAGACTAAATATAATAATAATAATAATAATAATAATAATAATAATAATAATAATAATAATAATAATGGAAACTTTATTTCTGTTTTTGAATGTACAATTGTAAATCTCGCTACGTATAGGCAATTTACAAATGCAGCTTGAGATTGTATTATTAAAAAGGAAAAAAAACCAAAAACAACAAAACACAAGAAAACAAAACAAAAGCAAAAAAAAAAAACAAAAGATGTAAAATGTTGCTCTAATGGCTATATTTATCATTTTCTTGATTATATAATAATAATAATAATAATAATAATAATAACTGATAATAATATAATAACATAAAAGTATAGTTCATACCAAAATGTTTTCAGGCTTGAGGTCCCTGTGCACAACTTTCAGCGCATGTATGAAAGCCAAACCATCGGTGATCTCTCTTGCCCACTGGAACTTTAATCGGACAAACTGTTTTTTGGATCTGGTAGGGACTGACTTCTTGTTCTCGTCTTTAAAGATATAGTCTGCCAGGCTTCCAATGCATTTTTCGAAGCCCAAGACTACATAATTTTGGCGAAGTGATATGCCATAAAACTGCAAAATGTGACGGTGGTCGTTTAACTTCCTAATCAAAGGAAAGATAAACTTTCTTCTCAGTAAGGGTTTTGTTTTAAACATTTCATGGCTTCAAAATTCCAAACAGACTGTTACGTTAATTGATTTTACCATCATTTTTAATTCATAGCATTTTAATTTTTTCAGCAAGTTTCTTAGTGTTATCTAACTCGTGTAAGTTGCGTTATTGTAAGTAGTTTTTCAAGGAAATCCAACCTTTTTTTAGCACCTATCACTGTAATGTCCTGGACTGGCCGTATGATACTCAGACCTACCGTAGAAATTTCAATACAGATCGAGGGAGAGCTCTCAGTAGAGCGGGCGGAGCTTATTTAGACTCTTAAACTCATTTATAATTCAAAAGGAAAAGGAAAGAGCCAAGTCGGGAGAGTGAGGCATTTCCCCCAAAGAGCTAAACAATGGAAGGAGAAAGAGAAAATCGTAGTTCCCGACCCTTGTCCCTCGTATTCCGAAAACTGTCCAGCTCGCTTCCCAGCTGATAACTCTCACGTCTCAAGATAAGAGGGGATATCACCGTAAAGGGAGAGGGGGTGGCTTTTTTGGATTAAATAACTTCAAAACGGTGGGTTATTAGACAGATGAAGACCAAGACCAAATTTACGGTATTTCCAACAAAGAGTGAAACGTCAGAAAGCCTTTATTTTGCATTAACCAGTTTGAAGGAAATTCAGACTCTTGTTCTCTTACCTCAAAAGTTCAATATCGTCCATGATTTCCCTTGCGTTTTCAGCATTGAGCTCTTTTTTGCACACCTTCAATTCCACAGTTTTGCTTCCCTCCTGTATTGTCATCTTTTCTTGGTAAACATGCACACCACCAAATGTACCGCTGCCAATGAGGAAAGAAATGTCTCCTTTCCAACTTATTCGCAAGGGGAATATTTCTGTTACACCTAACACTGCATAAAGGCCTCTCATGCGACACCCGTCTTTATATATCTTCCAATAAACATTTTTTACCTCTTCCAAAGAGCGCTTCTTATTTTTAACCTGTAGAAGTTGCTTCTTTTTCACAGGGATTAACGTGGAGAAATAAGCGCCAACCTTGACAAGGTATTGCTTTACAGGTCTCAATTGCAATTTTACGAAGTTTTGAAGCACATTTCTATTTTTAACAGCGGTGAGAAAGTTCTTGGAATGGGTTGACATAAACGCTTTCTTTCCGTTTTGAAATTCACTTTTCTCCCATCGTGTCCTTAATCTTTCAATAACGTTTAACGAAAGGCTAAACGCAGGATAAACAGCAAAAACCAGTCGAATGGCAAGTGAAGGAATAGGGATGAGCCAGGCAATTACAGCAAAGAATGCGAAAATACCCCCAATAATGAGTTCTTCACGGCTGCTGCTTTTGGCCGTCTTGAAGTGGCGGTACCAAGGACTGTTTCTCTTTTCACCCTCATTATCATCCGGGACATCTGGAAGACACTTTAAGTGGTCTTCAGGTTGACTGAAGTACTTTTTCAGCTCTTCATGAACAAAATCTTCAGCTGTTGGCAAAAACATGCCCTCTTCGAACCAAGACTGTAATGTTTCCTGTAAACGGCTTTGGAATGCCCTTTCGATGTTTCGTTTCGTCTCCTCCCAGTCGCTGTCTTCCTGTGGAACCTCCTCTTCAGTCCACGAGGTGAAACGGAATTGAACGTCATCAGAAGAGAGATATTCGCACGCTCGATTCAAAGCTTCAAGCTCAAAGTTCTCGAAATGTTTATAGAGTCCTTTCATTATTTCATCTTTATGGCTTTTAATATACTCCAAGGCGTCATTGATCTGTTTTATTTCCTCTGTGACGTTTTCAAGTTTCGAGGAAAAAGTTTTGAGGGAAGTCTTTGCTTCAGCAATCATCACGGAAAGTACGTCATTAAGCCATCTAAACAAAGGAAAAGATGAAAATGATTCAGAAGCGATTTTAACATTAAGCCGCCTTTTTGTTACTGATACCTGGAACACTTTCTTTCTTTCCCATTCAAGCTTAGTATCCGGTGCGTATACGTACAAACAACGCTTAGTTGTCTTAGTTGAATTTAAAAAAAAAAAAAAAATCATTTGTACGTGAAAATTTTTCATAATTCTTTATTCTTAATTAATACTTGGCACATAAACACCCAACCGTAAGCACAGAAAATCAAAAGGTCGTCCAGTCGTGCACGCGACATTTATTCCTAAAAATACTCTATAATCACTGACATGTGCTTAAAAGTGGGGATTTGCGCACCCAACCCATTCGCTACGTAGACTGATAAGTTAAAGTGGACAACATGGTAAATTCTGTTAGACATCCTTTGGAATGAAATTTATACTGCAAATCACGCGCAAGAAGACTGAAAATAGTTTCGCAAAGTTCTGTTCAAAGTCATCGTAGCAGGTAACCCGTTATAAATCGTGAACACTAAAAGTATAAATTGACACCCTAACAGTTTTTTTTTTTCAATTTTCCAGTCCTTGAAAAGCTGTACGACTAAAACGTTTTGTTCGCTCCTGCATTACCAACAGATATACCATCACCGTGCAAACAATGCAATATATACTGCTTTCACCTAAAACATTTTACCTTTTAATTTTTTGAATTTCTCTCGCCGAAAGTTCATTCGGTCCTACGAAATTGATTCCGAGAAATATAACAGGCAAGAGGTTACGCGATCATTTTCATTACGTATTGCATGAGTTGTTTCCTGAAAAAAATAGCACAAACATCCAGTGCCGCAAATTGTGGTAGCTGTAACCATGTCCACCCCCTTAGCACACACACGTCAAGTGTAAACGCGTTGAATCTCTAACAAAACAGTCAGCAGTGGAAAATAGTCTTCAGTGGAAAATAGTCTTCTCTTGAAGAAGCATTTGAGCTTTGATGGAGCTCGTTCGCAGATGAACACAACACTTCACCAAAATCAACCAGGCGAAACGTAAAATTGAACACACTTGCATTTGGAACCCCATGACTACCGGACTTACTATGTAAACACTGATTTACGTGATCAGTATGGAATTTCTGTCACTGAGTCGCAGACATTCCTCCTCGCGAAAGTTACCAAGCGGCGAAGAGCGAGGAGAAACGGCTGTATTCGCAGGCTATACCAAAGTAAACTAAACCTTACCGCCAATTAAGTTCTAGTCTGGCGTTAATGCATTTGGTGATCAAGCCATCCATACCATTCATCAACAAGTGAAAATCTTCTGTTGCGACATTGTACTGCTGAGCTACTCTGGCATATTTTGCTGACATGCAAATAAGCTGTGATTTGGGATCAAAGCCGGGCCAGATCTCCTTCAATTTCCTGATGGAAACTTCCTTGACATTTTGAAATTCTCCCTTTGGAACTTCGTCCCACTTGTTAGACACAAACAAGGCGCACTTTGTTAACAGATATTCCTGCAAAACGTGCGTCATTCCGCACATTCCTTCTTCGACAGGGAACGCAGTGGCCAGATTTTCTCTCGCCTCTTGTTTCAAAACTCTGAAAACGTTCATTACCATTTCAAATAATTTTCTGATCTGAAAAGTCGAAAAAATCATACAAATAATTTATAGCGAAATTACCAGTAAGTTTTATTTAGTAAGACACTAAAAAACGAATTATTTTCTGCCTTGAGTTAAGACAAGTTACGAGTGATATCTGCGTACATTTCTTATGGTTATGATCAATGCGTAGTCATGAACCCCTGTAACCTAATGTGTAATGTTTGTTGTTCGTGACAAAACAGGCAAATCTTTGGTCGCAGTTGTTTTGTCTCAATAGCATGCGCTCATCAATTTCTGATCAAGCTATAGCTGCAGCAGAACAATTTTGTCTCAAAATTTGAGCCCAATTTGCAAGATATATTTTTGCTAAATATGGTTTGAAAACAATGGAAAAGGTCCGTTCGATCGAATAATGCCCTCACTCCTCAGTCTTCTTAAGCATGATGACCAAGCGCGAGGTCCTTGTTTTTAAGAAGACCGAGGAAATCAGGCATTATTACTGCTCGCTCAGTATGCTCAGTATGCAGACCTATTTCACTCAGGTGCCGGTTTTATTCTGGACATTTTGCCTCGCTTTCGTGCGGCTCACCACCAAGCTGACCATTGCAACGCTGGCTCAACCTTGAGCTTTACAAGACGCTTCTAATTGGATTCGTAGAATAGGCGGATGTCTTTAAAGAGTATTTAAGTGGTACTTTGTCACGAACAGGAGTTGCAGGACTCCAAAGCATCGGCACATTTAACACAAAATAAAAATTCAGACGGCAAAATCCTCCCCTTTCTCTAATATCGTACCATTTGGGAAGATTGTTGCCACAACCAAGCGAGGAATATTTATTTTATTTTTTTCCTTCCTTGCCTTATCAATCAGAGTTTTATCTCTGATTGATAAGGCAGGAAAGGAAAAACAATCAAGGAAAGAACCAGGCCTACAGTTTGTTGTCTCAGAATTATTCACGAAAAGTAGAATACAAGTGATTGCGGTCACAATATGCGCGTAGTGACTGGTTGACTCTTAGAACAATCTGAAAGATCTGATTAGCTGATAGACTCACCAGAAATAGCCGGAAAACAATTATTCCTCGCTTGGTTGTCTCGACAATCTTCGCAAATGGTACGACATTAGAGAAGAAAGGGGAACACTTTTCGTTTCTTCCTGCCATATTTGCAGGCCTATGGTTTGTTAAAGCTTGTTGAGATCCCGAAATTTTGCTATCATGGCAACGCGGCGTATGACTTCTCCTCTCTAAAAATCTCCATCTTATAAATTAGGTTCAGTCTCCAGCCGCGGGTGTCTCGGTGCGCCTGTGGGTAGTACCGCGGGCGCAGCGAGATACCTACGACTGGAGACTGAGTCTACTTATAGAACAGCCTTGAGACAATTGCAAGTTTTTATATAAAATGACGACATCCATATCCTGCTGTTTTATCCAAGACAAAAGTTTAAACATTTAATAACAAAACAGCAAAGACAAAAGCGACTTGAAGTTTCCTGATATTGAGACAATTCCTTCTTTTGCTTCGACAAAGGCCTGGCACACGAAATGGGTCGATTTACGTAATCAAATCAGGTAAAGTTGGCAAAAAATAATGTAAGCGGTTAGGTTCCTTACTGTATCTTTTTGAATTCCATCAGAGTTTGCGGCAGAAAGGACAAAAATGAAAGCAAAGACTTTAGGGAGATACTGGTACACCACGTCATCCAACTCTTTAGATTCCCCAACGCCAGGACTGTCAACGATCACTATGCCTTTCTAAAATTAAAGACATATCAGATTTAGTTTTTTTTACGTTTTAAGCCATACTACCACTATCTTTGCCGCGTTGTGCTACCACTACTTATACTCCAAACTACTTGTACTTCTACTACCATTAGGCCCCGTTTACATGGAGAAAAGTCGTCCGTGGGAAAATGGTCATCCGCCTACCCGAGCTAACCTCGGCGAGCCAACGTTTCATACATTTTCTTACAAAACGTGGAAATGTGGCGAAACGTTTTAAAGAAACAATACGTTGGCTTGGCTAGAAGGGTGTCCTGCGTCACCCTTTTTCAATGGTTGGGTCTGACCCTACTAGCCGGGACAACTTTTCTCCATATAAAAACTGGCTCACCCAGCCGGATCAACTCGGTCAAGGCGAGACAATCACAGCATGCGCAAGCGCTGTATTAGACAATCAGAGCGTGTGTGAGCGCTGTTGGTTCCAGCAAAGAGGTCAATTTTTTTTATCATATATATGCGCATGCTCGCTAAAGTCGATAACTGACTACCGTGTTTTACCAAAATTATCAATAGAGCAAGGTTTCCCTTCACGTTACCCGTCTGCAAAAAGAGAGATTAAAAGGGAAACGTTGAAGATTTTAAAATCTTAACCACTTGATAGATCATCTGAGATGGGAAATCACTGAAAAAGTTTTGAAGCTGAAAATCGGGGACGCAAATCATTTGAATCAAGGCCGACTGCTCAGTGCGGACACTTTCTTTTCTCGTCTTAATGTGAAAATTTAAATTACAATATACTATCGGAGCTATAAATAAAGTTTAATTAGACGTTGTTGTCGGTCTGAAGTTGAGCGGTTTAAAAAGGGCAGAGGTATTTTTCTTCTGCCACAAATTGTCCTCTGGCGTGCGCTCTTTAGATATATGGCTTGCGTTATTGACCAAGCTTGTTCGGTCAGGATGGCTGGATATTGGTCAAGTTCTTTTTTGCTTTTTTTTTATTGACAGAGACATAAAAAAGCAGAAAACAACGAGGCCATTATCCAGCCACCTTGACCAAACAAGCTTGGTCAATAAAGGGTTTATTACATGGCCAAAAAGAGAACTTTTTCTGGCGTGACCAGCGCGGGAAATCCCGAGCGAGCAAAACGGGTCCATCTTGCCTGCTCCGGTAGCCAATCAGAACGCAGGATTCGCTTCATCTTGCCCGCTCGCGGATTAAGCCATATAAAAAAGAGTATAATGTATAGACTGCCGAGCTTCAGGCACCCTCGCTTGAATGTTTGAACAAGTGAAGCCAGCCGCTTAAGCTCATTCCTAAGGGTGGGACCTAATAACCAATTTTTTGAGGGGACAATTTTTCTTAAATTGAAATATCGTAAGGTTTTATGTCCGCTAGTTTAGAGTTATAAGCCAGTTATGATGTACAAAACAATTCTGATGAAATTTCCAAATTGTTAATCAAGTGAAGTGTCTGTGCACAATTACTAGGTCAGCAGGTTATACTCCAGGCATGAACAAGACCTATTTTAGTGCTTTTTATCCCTTAGACACAACAACGATACTATGGATATTTTAGACAGAGGTTTGTGCCACTGACACGGTATTTGGTTTTAAACTCAGAGGAGCTATGATCTGAGACTTTTTCCATTTGAACTTCCACACGGCAGCCAAGCAGGGTTATCTCCAGTGAACAAAAACTTAATTGTAGCGAAAAATACAACACTCATGGATTAATTTTTACTTCAGGTATAAAACACAATGAAAATATAATCACCTGTAAAAGTGGATGAGGCCAAAAGAGTTCAATCCTCGTACAAAGTGACGCATTCTCGCTAACAAAAGGAGAAATCTGTTCAACGTAATTTTGTTCAGAACTTCCTGTAGGCGGTTCAAGGGATATTTCCTTGGTTGGCTGTCCTGTTGCAGGATCCTTACTTTTAAAATAGGCCTTAATTTTTCGTTGCTCCCCATACCTTATCTCGCATATGGTGGAAGTAGCTCGGGTATGTGCGGATGGAAGAATTTCTTCTCCTAGGAAAAGATTAATCAGAAGGCTTTTTCCGGCAGACGTCTCGCCTAAAATAAAATAAAATAAAATAAAGTAATTAAAATTAATAAACGGTAAAATTCACAGAAAAGAAGCCCCGGGGCTTATATTTTTCAAAGGCCCTTTTTGAGGAGCTTATTGTTGGAGGGGCTTATATTCGGAGGGGCTTATCTACGGAGGGAAATTTGCGTTTCAAAATCGATTGGGCTAGCCTTATAGTTGGAAGTAAATTACCGTTTTGCTTTGTTTTACTTTGTATTTGAGGGCAATTTTTCAAGTACAAGCCCCCGGGGGGCTTATATTTGGAGGGGCGATTTAATGGAGGGGTTTTTTGCGTTACCGGTTTGGGGGGCTTATATTTGGTGGGGCTTATACAAGGAGGGGCTTATTTTCGGAATTTTACACTATAGATTTAGCCAGGGCTAAAAGCGAAGCTCTCTTTAATATTTATAGTTTTCTCAAAGAAAATACTATAGACGAGATGAAAACAACGAGAACGGTAAAAAACAATAAGAACAGATCTAATAAGCAAAAAACAAACTTTGCACGTGCAGCACACTTTTTTTTTAACTAGTAAAAAACTTTGCACGTGCAGCACACTTTTTTCTAATTACCAAAAAAAACAACTTTGCACGTGCAGCACACTCTCACCGCCGTTATATAATTTTCATGTTTTTCTTCTAACGAAATTGGTCTTCATTGTTATTCATTTCTCGCTCTAGCTCTTTTCTTGTCATCTAAGTTAATGTGGACATTAAAATTTAGTGGAAAGAAAGACTTGTTTTTTTTCTTTAAACGTCCGGGCCGCCATGTGATTTACCGCTGAAACGACCGGGGTGCTTGAAATGCAAACATTTCACCTCAGCCATTTCATATTCCTCCCCAGACAGGCTGACTTCTGACTCCCCTCCCCCCTCCCCTGAGTCTGTACGGTCAGCGTTCGGTCGTACGCTGACGTCATAAATAATTTTCTCGGGTGGATAGATCACCAAATTTTCTTAACCATGGGGCTCCACTAAAAACACCCCACCAGAGGTTACATGCATGTGTGCATACCCGAAAAAACAAAAACAAACAAACAAAACAAAAAAATAGGGTGTAAAATTTCCTTTGAAACTTTTTTCTACGGTTGAACTTACATGAAATTAATAGTGGGACAGGAAGTATTGACTTTGACGGGCTTGATTTAAATATCATATATTGAGTAATCAACCACTCAAGTAGACTTTTAGAATGACACCATTGACTATTACTAAAAACAACATACATTTACTGTTTCCCTCATATTTTGAATGCACATGTTTTTTTGCTTGCCTTATTGCAATTATCTTCGGAACTTATTTTAAGTATTTTTGACCCTGTAACTTTAAAAAATTATATCTCTGCTGTTATTTACAGTTCAATATAGAGCTATACCTCATTAGAAAGGGCAAAAATTAAACTTTCAGAAAAAAAATATTTCGGTCTCAGGAAACCCATAATATTTCGCCAAAAAAAAAATTACGAGGCATATTTCTGCATAATTATTTTAAAAATTTATTAAAGAATGTAACTTTGCCAGGAGAGTTGTCTATTTTGTGTAATACAGTCAAAACGATTTTTTTTCAAAAAATCGGTTGAAAATATAGGACGACCAGCGATTTCTAAGAAATTTATTTTCTGACGCTGTCACATTATGCAATGACGTCAGAGCTAATTAGCATAATGGCACTCGACACATAGTGGATGTTGACCTTCCAAAGACGCTTTATATTTTAGTTTCTCGGCGAAATATCGAGTTAAAAACAAGCAAACATGGATTCACTGATAGAAGTCATCAAAATAAGCGAGACTTTGAAGGCAAAATTGAGCTCAGCGGGACGGAATTCACTGCGTTTTAAGAGAATGGTGTACTAGACAGCCGACGACTGGGCATTCCACACAAAGATTCTTACTGTTTTCTTACCTTGATTTTCGTTTTCGCGTTTTTTTGCTTGTTATCCTCTAGAATCCTTCAAAATAATTTCCTTGACTTGTATTTGGTTGAATAAGGCTTCGTTCTTCGCAAACGCCGCCACAAATCAGTGCCGCATCAGATGGCCATATCTTCAAGTTTTTCAAAAATCGTTGCGTGAAGCTCAAAACACGGTGGGAGCTGGAACTAGGCACATAATTGGCTAAATCTATTAACTTCCTGTGGGCCAAATGGAAGTAACGTAATTTTTGGCGAATTGTTTTCCTTATCGAACTATTTCGTACGAAACTTTAGGGGTCCAAAGACAATGAGATTTATCGTACTTAAGAAAAATCTGATTACAAATTTACTAATCTACATAGGTTAACTCCATTACTCCATAAGGTAAATTAGTGGTACCTGTGACAAACAGGAAATATTCCTTTTGCTTTAGATGTTCAATGCGCTTTTCAAAGTTGTCAATGAATTTCTGCAAGACAGGCAATTTCTTGCACGCTTCAGTCAGTATCGCCTCGGACTTGGTGTAAGATTCCAAAAGCTTGTCTCTTTTCCTGTCATAGTCCTCTTTAGCTTTTGATACAATGGTGAAGGCCTAAGGAATGTACAGAAAAAAAGTATTCAGCGTTCATACTAGCCTATGAACGCAGACTTATTTTCGCGAGTTGTTGCTTCTTTTCGCCCCAGAAAGTAGCCTGCGTTCGAAGGCTAAGATCAAATGAACACCTTGATAATCGGGGCGTGCATGAGCAAAAAGAGGAGGGGGAGAAAGAAGCAAATCTCCCTCCCTTTTTTTCCTTGCTTCCCTAAACGCCTGCCACATAGGCTTTCTTGATAATTACCTTAAAGGAACTTTCCATGTTCTTAACTACAATCAAGAGCCATACAATCCAACTTACTAAAAACAAAATATAAAGAGAATGGCCAAACTGTGGATTGTCATGTCGAATGCTTATATCGTTCCCACACCCACCTTGGGGCGCTAAGAATCCACCCATTTTCTTCAAAGAATTCCAACACTTTGACGGAAGTTGCAGTGTGAACTTTGACACACATAAAAAAGACAGGGAGAGTTTACGAGCGTGGAAGAGCCTTAAATATCGAGTTCAAAACCCTAGCTGCTAAACTTTTGGCCAGTAATCTTAACTGTAAGAATTTTGCATCCTAAAAGTATAAACTAATTTATCAACTAATTATCATCAAAGACTTCCAGTTACCTTTCGAAAAATTGTGATTGTTTCTGAAGAGATCGAAAGACTGTGCTTTACAAATATCAAAATCAGTTGTTGCGCCACGTATTTGAAGTGCGGAAACATGCCTTATGGCTGACTATCTATCATCGTAAAATGTAGAAAGGTTATAGTAAAACCGGGAGAAAAAAACAAAATGCAAAAAAAAGGTGTTTTGGGTTCTCCTGAGATTTTTTTCTCCAGTTAACCACTTTAGAGGGCAAAATATTTCTAAACTGGTGTTCATCTAGTATTTGTGCTTGGATGAATAATATCCACCCGAAACTTACCTAGAAATGCTTTGCGTTCACCAATAAACAACACTGGATAAAGTTTGCTTAAATGAATCAGTTTCTCCACACTGGAATACTCCACTGTGTATAGCGCATTGATGGGTAAACTTAAAGAATTTTTATTTGGTTATTTTCATTTTTCGAAGCGAGAATTAAAGGTCAGCCAAAGAGGTTCAAGTTATCTCGATCGAATGTAAGATCAATACAGGGCAAGTAGTTTTTGCAAGTATCAACTCGCTCGATACAATCGGCTCCTGGTTCAATAAGTTTCGTAACTCTCTTGCCGACCAGCTTAATCGACGTGTCTTTGTCTTTATCCCGAATTCTTGTATTTATAGGCCTTTCATGTCGTCCAGTCCTGTCAGTTTCCAGCACGGCTCTCGAAATCGTCGATATCTTTCACTTTGCTACAAACCATTGTTATTGCTACAAAAACTAATAGACTGAGATATTCACAGTCCTCAAACTTCCGTTGTTAAGAATAGAAGCCAATACTCATGACAAAGCCATTCTCGGAAATATCGATTTAATAAAGGGGAGGGGGAGGGATGAACTAGAGTTCTGATTCACACTATCATACCTATTATTAATGCCGAAATGATAACAGATATATAAAATAATGCATTAACTGACAGAATGCGTGATTCTCCGGGTTTACGTGGGTTTGACCAACCGTCTTACCTTTAGTGTCTCGACTAGTATTTGGTATCTCTTACAGACAAAATAGGAACCGCTTTCTAAATTGTCAGCCTCGTAGACCCTCGGACTATCTTCCTAAGCTCAAACGCTAAGAATGAAAATCCAAATGAATAGTTGACTTTTGTTCGTTACTTCGCACTGTTGTAGTTCTGTCAGATCGGAATAATCCGGCACGGCGAAGTGCAGCAGTCAGATATTTAGGTGATCTTCGGTTGATCATGACATCGAAGCTTTGCAACGTGATCAGTGTGATGGAACCGATCGACTAGGAAGCGGAAGACTTTCGCTTTCACATTTCTTGTTTATTACATGATAATAAAAAGGTGTAGAGAACTTTTTTCATGAAAAAGTGCATCCTAGGCGAGAATTATTCTTCAAATAACACTAGAAGAGTCAGATGAGTATACATATATTGTTAATTTGTGCCTATGATGTTTCGATTGCCTCGCTACAGGGCAAAAATCCATAGCCTTTCTTTTCTTACACATCAAAAGGGAAAAAAGCCGTCCATCTTGAGGGTTAGGACACAAATTCTAAGAATGAAATTAACGAAAAAATTCTAAACTTATTTTCGCCTTATAACCTCGCATGGCCTCATGCGAGATAGTGATCACTAAATAGCGTTCATACAAGCAATTGAATACCCGAGCTAAGATTTGTTCGTTCTGAAATTTTACCAACAAATACCGTACCTTTCCTGGTGACCAGTTCGTCGTCTTTTCTGCCTTTATTGTAGTTTTTATTAGAGACCTAGCGTCCTTCAATTCCATCACCCCTTCGTCCGATAAACCAAGAGCCTTCATCATTTCGCACAGCTCCATGAAGGTCATTTCATCGACGCCTTTGGCTTTGCCAGAGGCCATTTTGAATAACCTACTAGCCGGTTTTTGCGACACACGAAGTTATTTGGGAAAATTCTGAGACCAAAAGGCTTATCAGCTCTATCTCGTATGAGCTTAACTTCCAAGCGTAATGCACCGCAATAAGACGCATCCGCCAAGCATCAAAGAATTAAAACTGAAATTCCAAGAAAAATAATCAGGTTATTACCCCCTCGGTCACACTCGCGCTTGAAATCACTCTGAAGCATGCTTGCTTGTGACGTCAGACCCGCAAACCTAAGCACGTGCTAGAGATCGAGCAAGCGGGATCTGGTCACATTGAAAGAGCAACAGCTTGCCTCAATGCTCCCGTTTTTCTTTACCTTTTTTCGCACTTAACGCGCACGCGAGCAAAGAAAAAGGGCTTTACTACGAAGAAAGCGCACTTATGTCGTCTCCTGAAACACTCTTTGGCTTGCGTATGGAACACTTGCTGCAGCTGAATCACCAGAAAGGTTTGGTGTAAAAAAATCGGCATATGGTCTTGGAAATGCAACATGAGGCGCCAAAGGTGGTGGATAACTCGTTCCGGTAAATAAATTTGTAAACTGTCTCGGCACCTCGCTAAACGGAATGGGAGATGGAGTTGACGAAATGCTTGAGAAACGAAGACGGAGTCCTCGAGCGCTTGTTAATGCGCCAAAATAAAGGAAAGACCAAGCAGTCAAACAGTGCTTGTCCTGATTGGTCAATTGTTTATCTAGCTCAGCTCAAGAGCACTCGGTTCTTTTGAAGGTTAAAGGTTCTTTTGCGGTTCTTTTGAAGTTTAAGCAACTCCGCCTTCTTTATTCTCCGCCTTCTTTAAAGCAAGCAATGCCAAGTTTGGTCGGTGAAACGATTCTAGCGCGAGTGTGACCTTGGGGTGGAAGGTTTCCTAGAAGATTCAGATCAAAGCTAAGGCTAATTTGTCCACACACTAGAAACGCAGAAAATTGATCTGTTTGTGAAACCTTCTAAAATGTTGATGTACATTACATTTACTGAAGAACTGAGATATGGATTTAGCCAAGCCTAAAAGCGAAGCCTCCGCATGTCTTTTTTTCTGCAACTTTAACCTTTTAAGAGTGGCCAACATCAATTATCTCCTAAAAATGTCTATACATAACCACGAGACAAGGTAAGGAGAATTAATAATATGATCAGTTTAGGGACAACACTTTGGATCTTTTATCAAATTCTCTCAACTAATTCTTTAAGGAAATGTATAGAGATTAGCTATAGTCTAGGGAATTTTTATGTGAGGACTGTTGGCAGGGGCTTTAAGGATTAAATTAATAAACTATCTTCTGACTATCGTGAGAGTGTTGATCACAACTTTGTCTCAAAAAACTCATTTTTAAACGCCAAGTGTAGGTGACTGGGATCCGCTACCGAAAGTGACGTCGAACCTCTTAGCCTAACATCAGTCCAGTTATTTTCCCTTTCTACGTTCGTCCGATCGACAGCCCGACCGTCTTATTGGACAACATGTAACCAAAGATTACCTATGATGCATAGATTATTGGATTGAACAAAGAGTTGGAATAATTTAGCATGATTACGGCATATTATAAAATAACTGAGATAGTACGCGTGATCTGATTGGTCAAAAACCTATGGTTTATTATACCGGTAAACCCATAGAAAAAGGCATCCGGACCACAAGCCATAAACAAAACCCGCTATATTGATCTGCAAACAACGATTTTAGAAAGGCTAAAAAACAGAACAAGTTACTTACCGTAGCCCTTCTTAATATTAAAAGCGTTGGTTTCCACATTTTATTACTGAGGGTCACAATTCGCGAAAGCCATAGCTTTAGAAGTTATAAAGTACAAAGCTGGAAAGCAGTTTACATTTCACGACGATGCCAAATCACAGAGAAAGACAACAACTGTGTGAATTTCTGGTGTAGAAAGTCTCTAGGAAAACTTAACCATGTGCCAGCCAGCAACAAAACGGATAGTTTTAGCATTCTTGATTTATTTTATGTCAAAATTAAATTCCTTAATGAAAGACATTGTTCCAAAAAGAGATCTCTGATCAAGATATGGTACAAAATCGGCCGCTGTAGGTTGCAAACAAGCTGCCAACGATGATGAAAGATGTCAGAGTTTCGGGCTTGTTTTTTCCAACATTTGCACAAATTATTCGGCAATATCGATGCCATAACCTACCTCAAACCACCTGACTTCACAAATCGACAAATATTAGCGCCAATATGTGGCTACGGCAAAGAAACCTTTCTTCATCAACACTGACATATTTCCATCGGTCGCTGTCCGTGCATATAAAGTTAATGCGACAACTTCGCAAATGCAGCTATGTCGTTACCGCAGCATTTCTTGATCATAATAAAGTCCAGAAAACAGATCTTAAACCACTGAGGCTTGTAAAAAGTGAATGAAGTCCTCCATTACAATAGCTGCCAGTTCCGTCTGTAAGCACGAAATTTTTATGGATCGACTCAACAAAATACAGCTGCGTACAGTCTGATGTTCAATTAATTTCTACTTCTGTAGTAAACAAACCATGAACGTATTCTTTCATTGTACGTTCGCATGAATATGTGTTGACTTTTCCTGTAAAACAGCTTTCATAAGTTATCATGTAAGGGACCGTTCATTTTTTATGGGGTAGGGGGGGCTGGTGGGATTTGGAGGAGTGTAATTTGAAAATTGTATGACCCCCCCCAATTTCCACTTTTTTTCGCATGGCCCCCCCTCATCAGAGTAATTTTTTGGAAGCCCCCCCCCCCCCCCATGGTGATAAAAAAATACATAAGGTATTAAAAAAGTTACTGCATTAAAATTTCGTTTTGTTACATTTCACGTAATTTAGTGAAAGAAAGCTGAAAGCTAGAAAGCTGTTTTTAACAAATCCTCACTCAAAAGAATGAAAAGTCAATTTCAGCTCTTCTTGTTACTGCTCGTCCTGGGCGTGTTGTAGCTGGCCGCTCGTCTACATATTCCTCGTCTGAGGCGATAAAAGCAAGAACGACATCATTTGAGTAATACAAGTACGCGTGTATCATATCTGCGTTGCAAATCCCCTTGCAAAAGAGCTTCCCAATTGTCTTCTTTATCCTCCCTCCATGACAATTCCGGAAGCGTGCATAAACGTTGAAGATGTAGCAGCATTGTTGCTAACACGGGATGCAGCATTCATCGCTCACCTACTGCAATCAAGCTACTTCAGCAACGCGGCACAAAGCAGGCTTATTACCAACCTTAAGCCAGAAGTAAGAAACAGGATGTATTGCCTCCTGCATCCTGAAGATTATAGCTCAAACGTCGGAGACACGAACAAAGAGGAAGAAGAAAACGACGAAGAAGAGGAAGAAGAGGAAGACAACGAAGAAGAACATTAGGAAGAAGAAGAGGAACACAGCGACGACGAGATCGAAGAGAACGTCGAAAATGAGGAAGGGGACACCTCATAGTAGTTTCATGCCCCTCCCATTAAATTTCTCAGAGAAAAGCTCTGGTAACGAGGTCATTTCCAATTCAGGACTCAAATTATTGGTTTTTAAATTATATGAGCTTGACAACAACATTTTTATGAATGAAAAGAAAGCTGTTGCTATTCAAGACTGTTATTATGGTATGTTCACTGTCCTTATAAAATATAAAAGCTGTTGAGAAGTTTTCTTGTTAACCTGGAACTGTTTTAGCATATTTGTTATAAATAAAAGAGCACAATTTTTCTTCGATTTGTAAACATCTCTTATCCTATTTTTAATCTAATTTTTTCGTCCGACCCCCCCCCCTTTCCTTTATTTTTTTTCGGCTGGCCCCCCCTTTCAAGCCAATTTTTTTCGATTGCCCCCCCCCCCCCAAATCCCACCAGCCCCCCCCTCTCTCATGAAAATGAACGGTCCCTAATGAGCGCAAAAACTCGTGTTTGGAAGTGCTGTTGTTTGTTGTTTGACTGAACTGAGTTTTGAGAAAGTTCAGCGCTATTAAGTCGTGAGTCATGATTGGCTTATGATGACTTTACAGAGAAGACATGACTTGATCATGGTACTAAAAGCATATTTTTTTACCTAAAAGACTCCATTCTACTAAAAGTTATTTCATAAAAGCAATAGACCACACTTTCTATGGGTTTACCGGCGTGATAACCCACTTGAGATGTTGGGAGAACACTCGAAAAGCTTGAAAATCACTCGCCTTCGGCTCGTGATTTACAAGCTTTTCTCGTGTTCTCCCAACATCCCGCGTGGGTTATCACGCCGGTAAACCCGTAGAAAGTGTGGTCTATTGCTTAAATAAACCTTTCTAGGTACAGGGACTTTGAGTACCTCAGTTAAGCAGTCGACAATTACATATGGAAGCCAGCACAACGCAGCGACGGCAGATACAAAAAGTAAGGTTTTTGTTAGGCGTTTGTTTTGTGAGACTCTATTGTGTTGTAGAAAAGCGCCGTCTCTATGTTGAAACTTTCTCCAAATACCAATGTTACAGCCACACAGGACGGTTCTGTTTTGTTGGTGAGAGGAGATGGTTCTCATTTTACATTTTCTCCAAATACAAAAGTTACAGACACATATGATGAAGAAAAAAATCGAAAATAATATTGCAGAAAGATAACAAGCTGCTATGACTGAAATTAAGTTTGCAAGAATAAACTACATCGCGCTGGCAACAATAGCAAGTGTTCAGATTACACTTATAACAATGGCGTATGCCCTTGTTGACAATGTACGGTGTTTTAGTGGCCGATAGACGGCGTAAAATCTTTCACAAGATATACAAAACTGCGGAAATTAACGAAGCCTGCAAGAAAATGATATTGAAGTGAAGGTAAAAGTAGTCCAACACTACCCCAACCTCTTGTGTGATACTCCATAGCTGAAAACCGACCTTTAAATAAACAAACAAAGGAACGGATAGAGCTCCTAACTTTACATCCGCGAACGCCATGTTTATAACCAGAAACAAGCTTTTCCGCTTTCGGAGCTCCTCTCTAGTGCGAAGAAAACAATTGCGACCAAGTTCCCCGTGAAAATGAGGAGAGCTTCAAACAAAAGAGCGCTGCAAACTACTATTTCTTCCGCTCGAGACGGGAAATCCATATGCGCCGGTGATGAAAGTGTAGTTAGTGTAGAGAACTGGAACTAGTTAGAATAATATCGAAAAGGACTGGCTCTAGCCAAGATGATGTAATCGCAAGATGGCGGAAAGCGCCACCGACACGTATTAAAAGAGTTAGAAGTTTGGAGTAATTTGTGGTTGATTTAGGCGTGTAATCTAACAAAATTGGCGACCCCGCCAGGACTTGTAACCCGACGAAGATGAAACACTGGATGGAACGTTTCTGGCGATCGATTTTGGTATGTTTTTGAGCATATTTGTGTCTCTCATCGCTTTGACCACGTGCTTCCACTGCCCGCCATTGTCAATCGGAAACATCGGAACTGAGGCCTTGCCGATGATGGCAGAAGATCTTCAATTGGAATTACAGTCTAGCATCTATGCCGCGGACTGGAGCTCACTCGAGCGAATGGCCAAGTTCTTCAAAGTTGAATATGAGGGAAAAACAAAATTGTTTGTGGCGAAACGTGTTGCTCTACGGCTCGATGATGAAATTGAAAAACTGAAGGAAGCCGAAGTCGTGCCGTACCTCAAGGACGTAAAAGAAATGCTGACAGAGAAACCCCATGGCATCAAGAACGATGAAGAAGATGGTAAGCCAGTTCTAAGTGATTCAAAATCTCCTCCCGTAGCGAAGGAAGATCCTGTTCAAAAACTACTAGCGACTAGCGCGTTACGTAGACAGTTTAAGATCAGTGGTCAAATCGGGGAACCCGAGCAGAAAGACAAAATTAGTTTTTCTTCCCTTATGCGTCAAATTCAAATGGGGTTGGCCCAAGGTTATGGCGAGAGTGAAATTGTTGATGGTGTTATTCGCTCAATTACACCTGGCATGGTACTTAGGAGTTACCTCGAAACTTACGAAGATTTGACATTGGATCGGTTAAAGAAAATTCTCCGTAGCCACTATGGTGCAAAGAATACATCAGAACTCTATCAAACACTGGCATCCCTATGTCAGAGCCCAAAGGAGTCACCCCAGGCATTTTTGATGAATGCTCTTGATCTGAGGCAACAAATCCTGTTTGCATGTGGTGAAGAAGAAGGTGAAATATCCCTACAGTATGACTCTGGACACATACAACGTCTGTTTCTTCGGTCAGTAGAAACTGGTTTACAGGATGAAAGTATTCGTGCTAAGATTCGCCCATTCCTGAAGGACTCAAATGTGACAGATGAAGTGTTGATGCAACAGATGAGCATGGCTACGTCAGCAGAAAAGGAAAGGGACAAGAAGCTTAAGAATAATACCAAGACCAAACAACCACCATTATCAGTGTCTGCGGTATCTGATGGCCCACCTAAAGAAAAGGAAGGAGGCAAGAAGAACAGCCCTCAGAATGATCTTCTAACAGCTATAAGTGCAATCAAGTCAGAAGTCGAGGCATTGAAAAGCGAGGTCAGGAAGAACAGCAATCAAAGTGTACCTCCAGGCAAGTGGCCAGAGAGAAGAAGACCACCTTTGTGTTCAAGCTGCCTCGAGAACAGAAAGGAATATTGCAATCACTGTTTTAAGTGTGGGAGCGAATCTCATCTGGCAAGGGGATGCAGGAAGCAGTTAAACAGGAATCGACTGCTCCCGCGAGACAGGAAGCAGTCGTAAACCCACCAAAGTCTCACCAATGTAGCCACTGTTGTAAAACCGGAGTAGAGCATGGACAACTTAAAAGATGTAGTCAGTGTCAGAGTGTATGGTATTGCACCACGCGATGTCAAAAGGGACACTGGGCTGAACACAAGGTGTTGTGCCAAGCAATAAGTCATCTTTCTGAGGCGAGTACAAGTAAGTCAAAAGAGTTTGTAGACCCAGCCTGTGTCAGTCATTTAACTCCAAGTGAGCATGCTAAAGTTATTGGCCTTGTTGGCAAGAAGTGTATGGTGAAGTGCTTGCTCAATGACTATGAATGTGAAATGTTATGGGACACTGGTGCCCAGGTTTCAATAATATCAGTCGACTCTGTCCAAAGATGCTTAGGACAAGTAGCCATTAGACAGTTGTCAGAACTCTTGGAGACAAGCCTTAGCCTAACAGCAGTGAATGGGTCTCAAATACCCTACATTGGGTGGGTGGAAGCCAGAGTTATGCTAACTCCTCCTGGTAGTGATAGCAATCAAGAGGAACTGTTAGTGCCTTTTCTAGTGACATCAGAAAAGTTGGACTGTCCCATTTTGGGATACAATGTCATTGAAGAGTTAGTAAGTCAGGACCAGAATCCAAACCCAACAATTTACAAGAGTTTCCCTGGAACAGATAAGACAAAAGTAGATGCCTTGGTAAATTTCATTCAGAGTTCAAGTTCAGATGCCATTTGTAAAGTGAGGACGGGAAGGAGAGATGTGGTGATACCAAGGGATAGCATGATAACTGTTGGCTGCCGTGCAACTACAGGACCAGTAAACAAGCTAACACCAGTACTGTTTGAGCCAAATGAATTGGCACAGTTACCAGAGGGTTTAGAAGTTAATGGAACTTTGTTAAATGTCAAACCAGGAAAGTCATCTAAGGTACAGATTGCTGTGCACAATGGGACAGACCATGATATTCTGCTTAAGAGTCGCACCCCGTTAGGAGTCCTTCAGGCAGTCAAATCAGTGACAACAGCAGATGTTAGACTGAGTGAATGTAGAACCCAGAATGACCAGCAATATTTTGAGAAACCTAAACCTCAGGGACCCACCACCCCTGCTGAGCAGCAAAACAAAGAAAATGAAAACCCACTTCCGGCAGTTGATCTCGGTGATTTGGATCATGACCAGCGGACTGCAGCTGAAATGATGCTGAGGGAAGAGTACGAGTCATTCTCATCCAATGAAGAAGATATTGGCTGCATCCCTGATCTGGAAATGGAGATTAATCTGCATAATAACCAGCCAGTGCAAAAGAAGTACACGTCAATTCCTCGACCACTGTATCCGGAGGTGAAACAGTACATTGAAGACCTTCTGAACCAGAATTTCATCACTGAATCCAAGTCCCCATACTCCTCTCCAGTTGTCTGTGTTCGCAAGAAGGATGGGTCTCTAAGGCTATGCATTGACTATCGAGAACTAAATCGCAAGACTATTGCTGACAGACATCCCATTCCTAGAGTCCAAGAGACCTTGGATAGTCTTGGCGGAAATAAGTGGTTCAGTGTACTTGACCAGGGTAAGGCGTATCATCAGGGGTTCGTAAACAGGGACAGTAGAGCAGCGACAGCATTCATTACACCGTGGGGGCTATATGAATGGGTAAGGATCCCATTTGGATTGATGAACGCACCTGCGAATTTCCAACGGTTTATGGAACGTTGTTTGGGTGAACTAAGGGACAAAGTGGCTATACCGTACCTCGATGACATCATAGTATTTAGTAGGACATTTGCAGAACACATCGAGCATCTGAGAACAGTATTGCGAAAGTTACGAGCACATGGAGTCAAGTTGAAGCCGCGCAAGTGTAGTTTGTTCAAACGCGAGGTCAAGTTTTTAGGAAGAGTTGTGTCAGGTGATGGTTACCAGATGGATCCAGGGTGTGTACAAGCTATCGAGAAGTTAAAGGAAGTAACACCCAAAACTGTTGGTGAAGTAAGACAGCTTGCAGGAATACTAAGTTACTACCGAAGGTACATTAAAAACTTTGCTAAAATTGCGAAACCGATCTATGACTTGCTTACCAGCACAGGACAGGATGGACAACAGCCCTCAAAGACGCCAATCGTTTGGGGAAGAGAACAGCAACTAGCCCTCGAGAAGTTAGTGGGACACCTCAGTAATCCACCCATTATGGCTTATCCAGATTTCTCAAAAGCATTTACTCTCCACACCGACGCAAGTAAAGACGGTCTCGGGGCAGTGTTGTACCAAAACCAGGATGGGGTCATGCGAGTTATTGCTTATGCTTCACGAGCGCTGTCACCAGCTGAGAAAAAGTACCACCTTCACGCAGGAAAACTTGAGTTTCTTGCTCTAAAATGGGCAGTGACTGAACACTTCCGTGACTACCTTTACTACTCGCCAAAGTTTACTGTTTTCACTGATAACAACCCCTTGACATACATCCTAACATCAGCGAAACTGAACGCCACTGGTTTACGGTGGGTTAATGAATTAGCCGACTTCCATTTTGAGATCAGGTATCGACCAGGAAAAGCCAACGCAGATGCTGACACCTTGTCTCGTATGCCAATCAGTTTTGAGGGCTATATGAAAAGTTGTTCGGAAGTAGTTAATCAGGATGTTCTGGATGCTGTCACATCTTCAGTCCATGTAACTAACACCCCCCAGACCGCCTGGTTGTCATCTCTCACCGCAGTACACGACATGTTAAAGGAAGAGCGTGTAGACATTCCAACTCTGCCACGTGATGAACTTGTCGCAGCTCAGCAAGAAGATCCATCAATTGCTCGTGTTTTACAGTTTATTCAAATTGGAAGGCGTCCCACCTATCAGGAAAGGCAGCAAGAGACAGCTATTGCCCGACAACTCTTACACGAATGGAATAAACTGTTTATTGCTGAAGATGGAATCCTTTATCGGAAAACTGGGTGTGGAGACAAAATGGTTTTACCCAAGAAATACCACAAAAGGGTGTATGAAGAGCTACACGAAAACATGGGGCACTTGGGTGCCGACAGAGTAGTGGAACTAGCTAGAGAACGCTTCTATTGGCCGTTTATGAGAGCAGACATCACCCATTATGTCACAAAAGTGTGTCGTTGCCTGAAGCAACGTAAACCCGCAACTCATGTCCACGCACCACTTCAGCCTATCCTCTCCACAGCACCTTTCCAACTCGTCTCCATGGACTATGTTCATCTCGAACCAAGCTCGGGTGGATACCAGTACATATTGGTAATCATGGATCACTACACCAGATTTGCCCAAGCATACGCCACCCGGGATAAGTCTGCGAAGACCGCTGCCAACAAACTGTATAATGACTTTATCATGAGATTTGGGTTTCCAGGAACCATTCATCATGACCAGGGCGGAGAGTTCGAAAACAAACTCTTCTACAACCTTGAGAAACTGAGTGGGATCAAACATTCGCGGACAACCCCCTACCATCCACAAGGGAATGGGCAGGTTGAAAGGTTCAACCGAACACTTCTATCAATGCTGAGAGCCCTGCCAGAGAAACAGAAATCCCGTTGGCGTGACCATCTCAATAAAGTAGTCCATGCATACAATTGCACTCGCCACGACTCTACTGGATTCTCACCTTTCTATCTACTATTCGGTAGGACGCCAAGGCTACCCATCGACCTAATGTTTGGCTTGAAACCTCCAGAGGGATATTCTACATACCCTGAGTATGTTAAAAATTGGCGAAGAGCCATGAAAGAAGCTTACGAACTAGCCTCCGCTCATGCAAAGAAAAGTGCAGACATGGGGAAACAACAGTATGACAAGAAAGTTAGACATACCACGCTACGTGAAGGAGACCGTGTTCTTGTGCGAAACATGACGGAGCGTGGTGGCCCAGGAAAGTTACGCTCTTATTGGGAGCAAGAAATCCACATTGTTACTCAAAGGAGGGAGGATATGCCAGTTTACGAGGTAAAACCAGAGACTGGTAATGGAAGGACAAGAGTTCTGCATCGCAACCTGCTGCTACCATGTTCCTTTCTACCTGTTGAGATACCACCTAAGCCATCCAAGAGTCGTCGCACGATGCCCAGGACAACCCGAAGACAGCAGGGGCTACAAGAGAACACAACCAGAACCACTGATGAGAACATCCCTGGGTTAACACCTGGTCAACTTCAAGAATTTTACGAGTCTACGAGGAATCATACTGAAGACAATTGCCAAATTGTTCCAGAGTTAGATGAACACGACACTTACCCTTGTCAAGTTGATGGTCCAGGCTCAGAGGGAGAGGCTGAAGACACAGAGCAACCAAGTGGTGCGTTCGATGATGAAGCTGTAGATGGTGTACCTCTAAGACAGTCACAGCGCGTAAGCAGACCACCCCTCAGGATGACCTATGATGCAATGGGACAACCCTCCTTTCAACCCAGTTCCACAACAGGAATTCGCGGCATCACAGCATCATATCCACACCAGTTATGGCAGCCTGTCCCGGTATCATGGGTGGTGCAACAACCTGTCTTTCAGCCCTTCAGTTATTTTGTACCTTTCCCAGTACACGTTCAGCCGATGTATCCTGTGCCTGCGTGGCGTTACCAGCAAGCCTGGTGGCATTAACTTGAAGAGAAAGGAACTGATTTGGACCAATTGAAATTACGTTCGTTTTAGATAAGACGGATAAATGTTTAGTATAGTATAACTCACATGTCGTTCGTTTTAAGAGGTACAACCTTGTTTTATTAGGAGATTTTTTTTTTTTTCTCGATCTCTACATGTTCTTTGTACGGGCAAACAATCGATATAGGCGCGTAACATTTGGGCAACTTAAGCGAACATTCTGGCCTGATCAACCAGGATAACTTTGTTGACCCAATAATGAGATACAAGAATACGAGGAACTGTTACACGAGATAACCCACAAGAGACTATGGTCTATCCGTTCATGTTGAGGACAACATCTTTTTCCAGAGGGGGAGAATGTAGAGAACTGGAACTAGTTAGAATAATATCGAAAAGGACTGGCTCTAGCCAAGATGATGTAATCGCAAGATGGCGGAAAGCGCCACCGACACGTATTAAAAGAGTTAGAAGTTTGGAGTAATTTGTGGTTGATTTAGGCGTGTAATCTAACATTAGGTTGTTGCTGTTGTTGGATCTCACGGTAGTTGACATATTTTTCATTTTAGTGCGAATTGAATCAGTTGTCGTCGTTGGTTGCAATTTATTTATAACCCAGAAGATTTGAAAAAAAAGTCTTACTTAAAAGACTTGCAAGGGTCAGCGCGGAATGTATCTGAGCGGCTTTTTGAAGAGGATCTACTCTGAAAGCTTCAGTTAACTTCAATCCTGCTTTTTATGCACGCCTAGTGCTGATCCAATCGGCAACTTTATCACTAGGAACAGGTGCAATGCTCTGGGAAAGAATTTGAAATGAAATGTTATTTCAGATGGATAAATGACCTGCCATTCAGCAAGTACACGAAAGAATCTTAACTTCAACTATAGTTTTTTTATTATTATTTTATTGTTATCATTTTTTAAAGAGGGTTCAACGTCGGTAATTTGACTGAGCCGTTCGGATGTCCATCAAAACTTGTCTAATTGCCTACTTTTCACAAGAGACTGTATTTAACAATTATTCCTCGAGCCCGAATGGGCTCGGAGTAAATAGCCCATGAGGCCGAAGGCCGAACGGGCTATTGACTCAGAGGCCATGAGGGCAAGAGGAATATTTGTTTTAGTAAAATCCAAATAGTTGGTCAAAAATATCGAGAATAACAAAATTTTAGCTACTTAAAGCTAGACTTTAATCCTTTTTTCCCCCCAAAAGCTGGCGCTTTTCGCTACTAGTGGGCTATAACCTATAGCCTTCGTAAATTTTCTGTCAGTTTCCAAGGACCTACTTATTATAACTCTATAGAAAATGATATTAAAGAATCTAATTCTCTCCACTTATTCAAAACGAAATTGAAGAAAAAATTATATACGAATTATTACTTATAAATCTTGTAGTAAATAGTTATCTTTCTTCACATGTCTGATTTTATTTTTATACTTATTGTTACATATACCATACTTTATATTTTGTCAACTCAGTCTATGTAATTAGTTAATTTATATTTACCTTCATTGTATTTTACTTTCGATCCTGGCCTTACTGTTACTGTTAACTTTATTTTTACTCTGAGGGAGCCCAATGTCTATAGGCCTAAGGGTTTCTTTTTGGGCTTCCTCGCCACTTTCATTTGCTTTTGTGTAACTGTCTTCTTTTATCGTTATTTGTATTTTGTGGTAAATTTAAATTTAAATGTTTAGTTGTTACATAGCAACGCTTTGTTTCTGTGGCGGCAAGAAGATACAAGCTCGTTACGTTTATTATCCTATTTCATGGCGTATCATTTCATCTAGCTCATCCTATAACAGTTCAAGTAAAAGATGTAATCTTTGCCTTAAAGACAAATTTTTAATCATGTGTCGTCCCGATCTATCATCACTTAACAAACGTAACGAGCTTGTATCTTCTTGCCGCCACAGAAACAAAGCGTTGCTACGTAACAACTAAACATTTAAATTTAAATTTTCCCCAACGATGTAATCAAAAAGTATATAGCCGATGGTTATGAATGTTCTTATCATTAAATCCCCTGAAGAGTGAGCGATCACGAAACAGGCTTGTCGGGATGAAAGTGTATTTTTTTTCTCATTTCCTATATTTATATAAAATATATATATATATATATATATATATCTAGCCGAATTTTTGAAAACATACCTCAAAATGGACCAGAATATTCGCACAGAAAGCTGGCGATCGCCAGCTTTCTGGTCACTGCGGTGCTAAAAAACATAGGGGGCTTGCTGTCCTGGTTGGTCTCATTGACAAGTTCAGTCCCTGAGCTAACTCGCCATGGGTTGGAAAGGGGCCTCCATGTCAATCCCTAGGGGGGTAGGGTGCTGAAAAAGCGTTGTACCTTCCGTTAGTCCTGGTCTGGCAGAGTCAGTGCACTGCTCATGTCTGCCTTTGGTTTGTCATGTCAAATTCTTGTAACGTTTGAGGCCCATTGGCCAATGAAAGCATTCCCCTTAAGCACGTGCTAGGCTGGGGGGGTGGAGGAAGTCAGGGGGGGGGGGGTGATTTAACCTTGAATTTCTCTGCTTAGAACTTGCTTAAGTCTCAAGCGTCCTCCGTCATTCAGGGCCTTTAAGCAGCTAGAGTGTATGGACAAGTCCAGAGTGTCTTTTTGATGGACTGGAATGTTTCTTTTGCTAATCAGGAACCAAGAAGAGAGTCAACTTAAGAGAACCATGGGTAAGAGCTGAGTGTCTTGGCCATATTTACTTTAGTTGAGTCAGTTTAAAGTGTGTGGGCTGCTGGTGTCCGATGGTACGGTTTTCATAAATCCGGCTAGATATATATATATATTATAAATATAATTAAAAATTTATAGCGCGCCTTTTCCACACAAATATGATCAAAAGTGCGTGACACTCATATTACATAGTAGGTTAAAAACATTACATATCAAAAGCTAGTCTAAAAAGATGCGTTTTAAGTAAAGATTTAAAACGTTCAAACTATCCCCCAAATGGAGAGCTTGTTCGAAGGCTATTGGCGAATGAAAGGCAAACCACCAGTTTACCCAAACCAACAGTGCATAAATTAAACGATTTTAACCCCACCCACCATCACAAAGTAATAATTAGATTTTTCTAGGAATTTGTAGCCTCCATGATGTTTCCGTGCACCTCATTAGAATGGACTTTTAACAATTAATGAATGAGGCTGAGTATCATATGAAGAATTATGGACATCGAGGAGGGTGTTATCCGTCGAGGCCGTAGGCCGAGGCGGATAACACCCTCCGAGATCTCCATAATTCTTCATATGATACGAAAGCCGAATTCAATAATTGTTTTATTATTCATTCAAAATAATTCCTAGTTAAAAAACATAACTAAAACAAGCTTACCTTCATCGATGTTAAGTTTTTCTTCGATAGTTTTCGTTTAGGTGGGTTTGTCCAGCTCCGCAAATATTCTCCAATAGCAGATGTCGCCCTCCTAGTTGTCTTCTTGCTGTTTTTGCTATGTTTTTAGCCATTATTTCGCCTAGTTCCCGCTGTAGTTCTTACTCTTGAAACGAGTGATGTGTCCGCCATTTTAGTTTTGAGAACGAAAAACGTGAATGGTGAATTATGAGTGTGCTTTTAGCCAATCAGAATTGAGGAAATATTTGGAATGAATAATAATACCGTTTATTGAGACGTACTGATCTAGCAGCGTAGCACTGACAAAGTTCTTTAAATAACTTCGCTTGTAGCTAAAATCGCCGGCCAGTACAAAAATGGCCACTGGCCAAGCGAAAAACCTCGATAAAATGACAATGAGGGAACTGACTGAAATTTTGGAGGTTCTTTGTTTGTCAGACGAAGGGGTGGAGAACCTAAGCGACGCGAGGTGTCGAATAAGATCCGCGTTAAACGCGGCCGAAAAGATGTCGAACTGGTCACCCGGAAAGGTAAGGTATTTCATTGTAAGTTAAGGTTTCAGTACCCTAACGAGTTTGGCCGGGGTTCATGAATGTCCTTAATCAAGGGGAGCGATATTTCGTGATCGCTATGATGGAAGCTATGCGACGTTAAACCGTTATTGTCTAAGACCTAAGGACTGACTGGCTGTAAATAACAGTTTTTATTTCATTTATGGACGGCCCCAAAAGACACATAACTGTATGTTCTGCTGGAAATTTCATTTTCTCCGTTAAGGTTACACCCGTTTCATGCTTGGTGCTTTTAACTCTTGAATTTCAATACTTGAATTAAGTTTGACAAAAGCTCGACGTTGATTTGATTTGGCAAAGCAAAGTAAGTTTGACGATGTCTGTCGTGCTATATGAATCCGCATGGTATGGTAGTGATTCAAACCTCGTGATCAGTTATGCCATGTCTAAATAAATTCATAAATTTTGGAAATGTTTTTTCGGATATCATTGTATTTTTACTTTTTCTTCAGCTACCACTGACTTGATACTAGTGCCTACATAATTATATATTAAGTTCCAATCTGGCACGAAGTCTGCATTGAACTCGTACTAACTCTTGTTTCTGTTGAGCACATGCAATTAATTACAATAGAGTTTGGCAAGACAGAAGCACGACGTATGAACTGTGCCTTAGATTTATATGCGTGCGTTTACAGCACTCCATAAAAGCTCTATTTTATTTTCTCGGAATATCAACCTGACTAGCCGCAGGCTCGAGTTTAGGACCACGTTAACGTTTTTTGCAATTTATTTTTTGCGTTTATTGCTGATTAAAATATCTCTTGGTGTGCATCTTTTGTTTGGGATAGACAGCGTCATTAAGAATCTTTTGAAGGTCCTCAACATATACAAAAAAGGTAGTTCACCTGCCTTTGAACAGTTAGAGGTACAAGGAATTCAATTTGCTGCGACACCTGCTACGCCGCAGGTTACTCCTAGGTTGTTTATGCTGAACGATAAAGAATAAGCTTGTACTTCCTGCTAAATCCTCTTTGCTTTGTCTAAGTTGTTCATCGGTTTCATTAAGCGTCTCAGAATTGTGACTTTCTCTGTTAGAAATTCAAATTTACTTTGTTCGTCATTTTAGATTCAATTAGGCGTGAGAAATTTTACAATATTATTGTTTAAAAATAATTTTTCGAAGAAACGTATAAAGTATTGTTTTTATTACTGAATATAACATCATCACTCAGGGACAAAACTAGTCGCGTTCGTCAGAACGCATCCTAATCTGGTGTTTCTGTGGCACTACTTTTCACAGGAGAGTATAAAGCTTAAACTCTCTTGCTTTTCACGGTATCCCCCAAATGGAGAGCTTGCTCGCAGGCTGTTGGCGAATGAAAGGCGTGATAAACATTCGTTCTTTAAAATCGGACTACAAAACTGAAAGCAACTGCTATTATCTTAAACAGCTATGAAAAACTGGTTACTGAAACAGCAGGCCGTATGATTGTGATTTACAAACTTATTAAGTTGCTTGATACGAACTCTTCTAAACTGTAAAAATATCTTACTATTCATGTTTCGTTTTACCCAAACCACCAGTGCATGAATTAAACGATTTTAACCCACCCACCATCACACAATAATAACTATTAATAGTTGACATTACAGCTGCCCCCGCTCTGTATATTGTCGGTCAATAGCATTCTTGCTCGTTGTGTAGCTCTTTGAAATATACCGATTCATAAGGGCGATTTTCACACATATTTCATACAATTAGGTGAGATAAATGCAGGAAACGCAAGGTTCTATGCACAGTTTCAGGTAGATTTACACAGCTTTGATCAAAACATTCTCAGTTTCGAGAATAGTTTATTCTAAACCATAAGAAAAGATTTAATGAGAAGTTGAATTTTTCGCTATTTCTCTTTTACTTTTTACATTCAGTTCATTTTATTTGCCGGAAAGGAAGCCTTAGAAATTACAAGGATGTTTGATCAATTCACACTCGCACATTCTAGTCTTATTTTGAACTTTGTAGCGGAAGGACATCTGTGAGCAGGGAATAAGTCAGCACAGAATTTGATTGTCGGCGAATTTCTGTAACCGACCATCGTTCTGCTAGTGAGAGGCTAGCCGTTGTTCACTCGTCTTGCTTGTTTGGGGCTGAGTCTTATTCCGGTCAAAGAGAGAGAAAGAGTGTCTGGCAAGTTTTGCAATGAAAGATTTGTGAACTCGTGTCTGGAAAACTCTCCAAGTGTTTATATATACACAGTTATACGCACCTTATAACTTCTTCTGCGCTTAAGGAGTGTCGTTAAAATTTTGGTCCATAACTTTCACTGAAACAACTGCTCCACAGAATGTCACTGATAACTGACGCAAAGGAGTGTCAAAGTATTACTGCACAATAAATGTTACAAAATCTATATAAGCGGTCCCTTGGGGATGTTCTGTCTTTACGTCATCCTAAACATTTCGTACTTGCGGGCGCAAACAATAGAAACGTCATCATTACCTACCAATTCCTCGCGGCCCCTGTTCAAGCAAATGCTAAACGTTAAAGAATAAGCATGTGCTTCATGTTAAATTCTCTTTCACCAAACTTTGCTTTGTCTAAGTTGTTCATCGGTTTCATTAAGCGTCTTAGAATTGTGACTTTCTCTGTTAGAAATTCAAATTTGCTTTGTTCTTCCGCTTTAGATTCAATTAGGCGTTAGCAATTTTACAATACTATTGTTTAAAGCAATTTTTCCAAGAAACCGTCACCTCCATTAACTATGAAGAAACGTATAAATGATTGCTTTTATTAAATAATATCATCACCCAGGGACAAAACTAGTCGCGTTCGTCAGAACGCATCCTAATCTGGTGTTCAGTGTGGCTCTAAGGCAGAAATTTTCGAGCTATCACGGGTGACTGCCAATTAGCCGCCCCTATTGATTTTATCTGGGGCCGGGAAACTGGACTCCTTTCGACTCGATTTGCTGTGATTTTTCCGTATTAGTGACGAACGCGGATCCATAATCAATAATAACCTCTAGGTACTTCAAACATTAATGCAATACCATCCGCCATCCAGCGCCAATGGAGAACTCATATATCCGGAGACCCTGCCTCGAAAAGAACTTTTCTTGTATACTTTAGTGTTAAATTAGAAAAGTCAATTTGGGCCTTTTTGTCGGTATCAGTCAGCAAATGAAATGGCATTATCTCTCTCCCTCTGGAATGCAGAATATCTTTTGACTCTCGGGGAAGGTTAGTACACTCGAAGGAGTAATTTGTGTGTGCGGCAAGGCTGTATCTTAAGTCCTCTCCTTTTTAATCTTTATATAAACGACCTACCTTCCATATTTGAAAATACGTTATCTAATTCTTTTGTTTTGCCAAACAGGGCAAAATTTAATTCTCTTTTTTATGCAGACGATTTAATCACGATCCGGAAACTGGATTACGAAATTGGCTTGATAAGTTGTCTTCCTACTGTAGTTCGTGGATGATGAAAATCAATCTCAAGAAAACTAAGATTATAGTCTTTCAGAAACGTGTCAGGAAAAATGCTGAACTTCGCTTTCTGATAGATGGTCAAATTATTGATGTTGTGCAACAATACACTTATCAAGGAACTAGAATCTCCTTATCAGGAAGTTTCTCAGTGTCACGTGAACATCTCAAAGAAAAAGCTCCTCATTCCCTTTTTAGCTTGACACCACATACGAATCTCAGCAAACTAAAAACATCTCTTGCTTGTAAAGCTGAACTTGAATATATTCCAGCTTGCTTTGACTTTCGCGACAAATTATTAACAAATTAGTTTAATTGGCCAGTGATTAAATTTTAGTTCTTTTTCTTAAAACATAAATATAAATAGCTTTTGCAATACTGAATGTACTTCTATGGTCCTGCAAATAAAGCTTTTTGTTGTCGTTGTCGGTGGGGGATGTGCCGCCCGGTTCTCCAAATCTCGACCCTACTTCAGACCAATTTTTTCAGAATGCCATTTTCCAAAGCTGTTTTGAAACCTGGCCTTAAAATTCCATACCCCTTTGCAGACCAGGCTCCTAAAAAAATTGCACTCATGCCATAGGCAGCCCAATAATTAGGTGCTCTCTGATTGCTTGCTTTTAATTACGACCAGAGTGCAATCCACTCACATATACTCTCCCGCCTGCTTATACCATTTTTACTATTTTTAGGCCTTTTCCGTTTTATCTGAGGCTAGAGGAGAAGATGTCAGAAGAAGATCTGAATTAATTGAGTTTTATACTACAGCCGAGACCATTTTGGATAAAATGCATGAACGGATGATAACCTTAGTTCAAAAGCACATTCCTAATGTGAAGGAGGATATGAAACTGCATATAAAGCAACTGAAGGAGAAGGAGTACTATCTTCTTTTTGCAGGTAAATGGCAAACCGCGCAAAAAAACATTAACTTAATTTTAACCTTAAATTATGATCCGTGATGTTTTAATGAAAGAAAACTTACTTAACCAAAAAGTGTTTTCTTGGTAATCGTGGAGAGAAAAAACCCGCAGTTTCACGGATAGGTATTTTGTGCCGAATTTCCCTTAAACCCACCAATGCCGAGCATACCTCTTTGATCTGGCTGGATAGTCGTGATTAGTAGTAGAATCCTCCTCGCAACCAAACTGGTCTGGTCTGCCGGTTCTCTTAATAAATGGAAAACCAGTTTGAATGAGAAATCAGAATTTAAAGGATTTCCCAACTGAACGCATCGTTCGTATTCGTTTATTTACAGGTGAAACGTCTTCTGGTAAAAGCAGCTTGATCAATCTTATTCTTGGAGAGGAGATTCTACCCTATTCCCATAAATGTTGTACATCCACCATATGTGAACTGAAGTTTGGGGACGAACGCAGGCTGGTGGTGCACTTTAAAGACAAGGATCATTTAGAAACAGAACTCCCAACTGAGGAAATCTTACTTGCGCAGCCAACAGAATCTTTCAGCTACCTTGATCAGATCTTTTCATATGTTCATGTGAAGAATGACAGCGGAAATAAAGGTTCAGTTGTCAAAAAGGTCGAGCTTTTTTGGCCGCACAGTCTTTTACAGGTAAATCAACCTCATTTGCCCGCAAAAGTTTGTAGATAGACTGATAGTTCCAGAGCAGTTTTAGTCCATTGTGGTCTTCAAATAGTGTTATAAATTAAATCGATGACACTAAAGTTAATATGTTCTTTAATTTACACTAGATATATCACTGGAAATTATTGACAATTTCTTGCAAAAGAAAATTATTTGACCAGCGATCATTTACATTTTAAAAAGATAAGGTTACTTTAACGACAATGTGCTCTCTCGTCCACATAGGCAACATAGGTAAACGCGCAGAGTACGATGAAGAGGTTGAAGTTGGAAGGCAAAAAGGCGGGAGCCTCTTCGGGGCTTTCTTGGGAGGAGAGAGGATGCTTTAAAATGTCCGGGGATTACTTAAGTTAAATACAATATATTCCCGGAAATGCTACTTTTCTCAAGAAATTATTTTGAATGGGTTACAAATTGCCAGTTTTTAGATGATCCTTGTTGAAAAGCGATCAAAAAAGGTTCCGTCGATACTTCTTCTGTCGGTCATACTTCCTTAACTCATTTATCTATTTTCTCTCTCTTTTATCTCTACTGACTGGGCTGTTAGGCAGTTATTGTAATTTTAGGTGTGTTTTGATTTTCTTGGTTACTAATCATAGACAGGATTAGTAATCATTGACAGCCCTGGTGTCGGAGAATCTGATGAGATGGACAAGATGGTAGTCCAGTATCTACCTAAAGCGTTTGCTTTTGTCTATGTCATTAACAGTGCAAACGCTGGTGGAATTCAAAAAGACAGGGTGAGTATTTTATCCTTTTCTGTCGATTTTACCCATACGTTCCTCATAGAAGGTTGGTGAGGGGGCGGGCATAGGCACTCGCGCCTCAATCCGTGTATTTAAAATTCTCTACATTACTTCCACTTGAAACTAGATGATTTTTTTTCTGCGCGGGAGCGCACTTCAGTGGGAAATTTAAATAGCACTGGGAACATTCAGTTAATTCAATACGTCGAGATTGTGTTGAGACGTGATGACTAAAGGCCAAAAAAGGGTCCTCAGGGGAATCGCCATCTTGAAATAAAAGCCAAAATGGTTTCCGAGCAGCAGGGTTGTAGTCAGTCTCCTGCAAGCTTCTATTTTGACAGCAGTACCGCTTTGGTTCGACTAATTCTGTACGTTGTTCTAGTTCTGCAGTTTAAAAATGTGCGAATTTTCTGATACGGGTAATTTACTTGTGAATGGAGAAAAGCATCATTTTAGAGCTACAAATTTAGGCCGAGTCAGTTCCGATGAGCCTTTGGCACAAATACAGTTAACGTTTGTCAAGACAAACTGCCGCTTGACCAGTTCTCCCTTTTGCTATATCAATGGCGAATAACGAATTAAAACTTTACATCAGCAAGAGACTGAAGAAGTGACCTGTTGGCACAATTTTTTCCTCACAGCTTGAAAAGCTGCTGGTTATGGCGAGGGACATGTCACCCGGGGATCCAAATCAAGAAAAAGAAGAAGGTGGATTAACGTCCGTTATAGAGGAAGATCCCTTATCCAAATGCGCGTTGTTTGTGTGCAACAAGTGGGAGCAAGTGCCAGAGCAAGAAGTTCAATCAGTCAAAGATGAAACCGTAAGAAAACTAGGAAAAGTCTGGCCCGGCATTGATCCCGAATCACAAATCACCCACATGTCAACCGCTAGAGCTGTAACTGCTCAAAACCTTGGTGTTATCACCAAAGAATTTTCCTCTGTAATGGATGGAATAAAGTCAGTGATCCTGATGAGCATTGAAGCTAAGTTGGAACTTCATTGGAAGTAAGCGTTAATTTATAAACTATACCCTCTCCTCCGTCAAAAAAGGCAGCGATACTAATATTCTGCCAGTACGCTCAGACCCTTCGATGCATGCACAACAGTTCTACCTTTTTTCATTCTGGTTAAGATGAAATTAAGACAGGAGGACTAAGCATTTTGCGAAGACTTCGCTGTAAAAGTGCTTGAGGTGCTAAGAAAAAAGCCGCATTGTGTGATTCGAACTTTTTATTTACCGAACTTAATGACTTTTTAGGTCGACCAAAATGATACAAGTTCGACGGTTGATTCAAACGTCAAACTTCATTTGTCGGACTCAATTCATTTTCACGACGTACACTGGTCTACAATGCTTGTCATTGAAAATAAATTATAGTAATTTATGCATTATGTTTGGCACATGAGAAGTTCAATCGACGAGTAAAACAAAGTCGCTCCACAGTCGAAATTCTCACGTGGGTCACTCGATCTCGATTCCATAAAAATTGTAGCCTATAGCCATTTTTTCTGGAGAATTTGATGGGATGCTGACTCTAAAATCGATATTAGTTCAATTGGACTGAGTTTGGATAAGGATGGGGTGCTAGGTAAAAATCGACTTGTGCTGGCGGTAATTAATGCAAGAGAGGGAATAATTTTCATATTGTCAAAGTTGGTTAACACTACCTTCTTTGCCTTTCCTCAAAGGTGCGATCTTTTTTCTTTGTGATTAATTGTTGCCACAGATAACTACACGTGCTTTCATTTTTTAGTTGGCTTCACAGATTTCTTACAACGATTGTGATTCACGCAAAAGTGTTCTTGGAAAATACTTCCAATACCCATGACGACATCAACCAGAAAATGGAGAAGGTTGTTCACCGTTTAGATGTAATGAAAAGAGGTCAAAGGAGAGTGATTCAGGACCTGCAGGCATTTTTCAACGAAAAAGTCCACACTATTTTGTGCCAACTCTCGGAATATCTCGATTCTGAAGACGTAATGGCGCGCTTTACATCATGGTCGGAGAACGAATTTCCAGATCAGTATATATCGGCTTTGACTCCGGAAGTGGGAGAGAAAATAGACACGCTACTGTCTAGCCGTTTTCAAGAGGTTGTAAAGCAATGGGAGGAAGAAAACCATGTGTTTGCAGATGCTCGCCTTTCCCTCGTGAAAAAGGTTAAGAATTGCTACGATGAAGCTGAATTTCAGAGAAGGAATCTCCTATTCGACGCCACAGACGTACATCGTGGTGTTAGCAATTTTCAAAAGTTTCGGTTTTCCATCCCCAGAAAGGCGTACATGAAGATAAGAATTCTTACCTTCGGGGTGTTTGGCTTAGTCGCCAAATGTATGAATGTCAGGTTTATTACTGAGTTGTATGGGGGTTCCAAAATTGACTTTAAGGATGTTATCTCACAAGCTTCAGTAACGTTTCTCTCTTCTAGAAGAGAGAAGAGGCAACTTAAAAAGTTTGTGGAGAACAAATTAAACGATGTTAAGGACTGTCTTGGTAAAATTGAAGTTCGTCTTCCAGAGCTGATAGAGGAGGACAGAGAACTTTATTCAGAGCTGTATGGGCAACTCTTATGTAACCTTGAGCGGGAAACTCACTTCCAGGAGGAAAACAAAGACCGCTACCGGAGGATACGGGATGAGGGGTCACAATGCAGAGATCAACTGGCACTATTCGGTCTAAAAAATGTTTGTACCACCAAAATCAACCACGAAGAATTAGAATGGAAAGAAGAAAAGTCATCGCTCCTGGGCAGTGGGTCATTTAGTGCAGTTTATCAAGGAACAATGAGAAGATGCGGCGAAGTTGCGACTGTGGCTTTGAAGGTGTTCAATGAGGCGCTAAATGCCGATAACGCCAGCGAAATCATGCAGGAGATGAAAATGTTAAGGCAAGTTAAAACGTTTTGTTTTGTTTCTTCCCTACACGTTCTTGCAGGTCATTTTTGTACGGAATTTGAATTCCTGTTTTTGAAAGACAAACGTAGGATGAGTTGGATTGACCTTCAGAAATATTCCGTATTAGGGACAAGTGGAAATAAATTGTAGAAATCACTTGTTTTGGCATTTACTTCATCGCAATACCTAGAAATTTGCTTGAAATAAAATATTCCAATGTATGTAGAGTTGACATGGTCCAAAATCTACGGTAGAAGAGATTTCATTGTAACAAAACTTGCTTTTGAGGATTCTTATTCCGGAATACGATCAATGGAAAGTACCCCGAGTTGTAAACTAAACAAAGTTGAAGAAACTGACTGAGGTTAATTGCACCTCTTTCCTTTGTTCATATTTCAGAATTCTAAAGCACCCTCACATCGTGCAGTTTTATGGCATATATCTTGATACGAGCAGCCCTATGAGCACTAGAGTCATCTTTGTCATGGAGAAGTGCAAAGGAAACTTAAGGAACCACATCCTCAGAGAACTGGAGTCAACGCCTGGTAGATCTAAAAAGGCTACTACCGTCAAAGAAGTTTGCCACTGGGCAAAACAGATCATTGATGGTTTGGCTCATATTCATGAATTGGGAGTTGTGCACGGCGACTTTAAGCTGGAAAACATCTTGGTATGAAGATAGAATATTTTAATATCATGATTGTAAAAGTCTGATGATGTATACAAATTGGAGTCCTCCCGGAAATATTGAAAGGGCAAATCTTGCAATGAAGGCTTCTCTCTGGATTTAATTAATTTTAGTGTCAAAATATGGGAGACAGTGAGCTGAAACCATTGTATCTTTCTCCTTTTGTAAACAATAGTGGATATCAAGGTATCAGGAGAGAGAGAGGAGAGAGAGAGAGAGAGAGAGAGAGAGAGAGAGAGAGAGAGAGAGAGAGAGAGAGAGAGAGAGAGAGAGAGAGAGAGAGAGAGAGAGCTGTGAATAGTCTATCGAGTGCCCTTTACTCGTGGGTGATCTATTTTTTGGTGGGGGGAGGGGGCGGGGGGATCTGTTTCCTTTTCACGATTAGCACAAAAAGAGGACTACTTAAAACAAGTCCAAATATCAGTTGTTTCCTTGGGGTGGTAATGAAAAGTCAAATGTGACTCAAGTGACTCCGAAGAAGGCGTTGATCGGAGGCGTGGTCAGAACAGGCAGTCAGCTACCACGCAGCGTGGAAGTTGTTTGGAAACACACCATTACATTTACCCTGCCAACAAAGACTTCTCGAGGGTATGGCTTTTCGCGTAAGCGACACGAACGACTTCGTAAACTCTAAAAGCCCTGCCAGAGAGAAATCGTTGCTCGAAGGGTAAATTACATTCCTAGTTTAATGGCCTATGTCCCCACAAGTCTTCCGTAACTTAATGTAGAGTATCTGTACTATCAGCCAGAAGGTCAAAGGTTCGACTCTTGTCGGAAGAACTCGGAATTTTCCACTTGACTAGCCGGCGTCACAAACCAAGAAAAGCATAATCTTTGTCTGAACTATTGCACTATTTTTATAAGGCATTGTTCCTTTAAAGTTGTCTGAAGATAACACAGTGAAGATTGCAGACGTTGGCCTGGCTAAAGCAGAAACAGATATCACCGGCACCTTTAAGGGAACACCTGTTTATATGGCACCTGAAGTGTTTCATTCCCAAGTGTACGACTCCAAGGCAGACATCTACAGCCTGGGGCTGTTAATGTGGGAGATGTGGTACGGACAGCGGGCCTTTGCTGATGCTCCAGGAACAACGCCCCAAGGTTTGTTTGACTGGGTCGATAAAGGAAACCGTCCAGTTCACAAGCAGGGCTGCAAGACGCCTCCATCCGTCTGGGAACGGTTGATGACACAGTGTTGGGACGGGGATCCAAATAAACGTCCCACAGCCAAAGAATGTCACGAAAGAATGGTCAAGTCTATAAGGTTTGAAAGTGGTGTCTGATCCTTAATAACGGATAAAGTAATAAACTGGCTGATTTGTTAGAGCCTTTGCGGCAAAATTACAGAAGGGTCATTAGGAGGATTCTAAAATTCAATAGAAAGGCAATCATATTATCCAATAGGAATTCGATTAAAATGAGTGCATGTAGCCGACGCTAAGAACAGGGTAACGCGTTTAGGTAACTTGGAAATATATAGTTTTACAGTTAACTAATTAATCTGCTCTTACTAGCTAGCTACAAGCTACTCATGTATGGTGTAGCTTCATGGTAAGCCATTTATGCCGGAATTAAAGATTTGATTACAGATTTTAAACAATATAACCCTCAATTTGAATCGACAGAACAACAGAAGCGACTGATATAATAGATGGTTTGTTCTACTATTTTAGCCATGGGATCATCGACTTTTCGAAGGAATCAGTGGAAACTATAAGTAGGTTGATGTTAATCAGTTGAACGTTTTGAGATCTTTGAGAATTTACAAAACAACAAACAAACCAAAAAATAATTTTGAGGAAGCTGAATTGAATTTTGTATCAGCATCAGGATTATTTTTTATTATTTTTGTATGATCCCAATAAATTAATAAAAGTGTGCAAAATTTCTACCCAAAACGTTTCAGTTTGTATAGCAACTCAAGAGGTTGCCGTCCGTAGATTTAAAAGTTAATAGAGTGACAAGTAATTTCGCCATTACATGATCTTGACGTGAAAGGTGTTAACTGTTTGTATCTGTAAACAAGAGCGTTTATGACATAGTCTTAGGAGATGGTTCCCAGAAGGTAGTTACAGAGGGTCCCTGTGAAATATGGACATGAGTGAAATTGGTAGCCTTTATATTTAGTTTTTGCAGATGCAAGTTTTGTTTTATCTTAATTACTCACAGTTGTTCTTTTGACCGTGGGTCAAACTAAAGGGTCTTAAAGATCATTGAATGAGTGTCTTAAGTAAAAAAGTAGATTATAGTAAAAAGTAGATGAGTTAAGAAATGACGAATTGTAAATTTATCCTTATTTATTCTTACCTTCCGTTAATAGCTTATCGCCGTTGTAAAAATATTAACGACATGCTCGTTAGAGCCCAGCTTACTAACAGCACCGACACCAGTAACTCCCGACCCACCCCCGGTTCCTTTCGGTGCAACAACAGGAATTATACCACCTGTCCCTATATTGAACGTGGCCGTAATCAATACACTTTTCATTCTACAGGTGAGACCCACCACATCAAATCTCATATCACTTGTGAAACTGTTAATGTTATCTATTTGATTCAATGTCGCCTGTGTAATCTACAATATATTGGACAAACTAAGCGTCGCGTCAAAGGCCGTTTTAATGAACACAGACGACCTGTACTCAACCCTACTGGTAATTACGTCCATACTGCAGTTTCAGAACACTTTTTAACCAGTAATCATTCCGAAAATCATATGCTTTTGATTCCTATTGAAAAACTTAAAAATGGGCGTGATTCTTTCAGGAAAGCACGTGAAGCCCACCTTATCCATAAAGCTAAGACAATTGAGTCTCTGGGTATCAATAAACGTGATGAACTGTAACTATATATAGTATATCTTTTATTTTTTTGTTATCTTGCATTTTAAAAGTAGCCACACCATACCACGTCATATTATGTGATTTCCGGTCATTGTTTTACCTCATATTTATTTCTGTAAATTCGTGATATCTCAATATAAAACCTGATGAAGACTGGTATTGGCCGGTCGAAATATCGCAACTAAACTCTATTTCACGTTGTTTGCTCAGTCCTTTAATTTAACATTGGAATTATAAGTTAGGTAAAATAATTCACCATTTTCACATAGATCATAATGCACCTTGTTTACCCCTCAAAATTTTGCATAAACATTGTCTTCGATCCAAGACGACTATAGTACCCAGGTATGCAACATTTGTGTGCAATATGGTCTATGTGAGATTAGCGAATTAGCCTACAAGCAAGCTCTCCTATTTGAGCACCAGCGAAGCGAGCCGCACGAGAATGCACTGGCGTGTGGCGAAGCCGCGAGGGGCTCTCGCGCGTCTACCTTTCACAGGAGAGTATTTGGCAATTATTCCTCGAGCCCGAATGGGCTCGGAATAAATAGCCCATGAGGCCGAAGGCCTCACGGGCTATTCACTCAGAGGCCATGAGGGCGAGAGGAATAATTGTTTTGGTAAAATCCAACTAGCTGGTCAAAAATATCGAGAAAAAAAGTTTAGCTACAGTTAAAGCTAGACTTTAATCCTTTTTTGCCGCCAAAAAGCCCGCGCTTTTCGCTACCAGTGGGCTATAACATATAGCCTAGTAGTACCTCAATCAATCAGAACGCAGCATTGATAATAGACCACTAGTTGGATTTTACTAAAAAACTTTATCCTCTCTTGCTTTTCACGGTATCCCGCAGGCTATTGGCGAATGAAAGGCGTGATAAACATTCGCTCTTTAAAATCGGACCACAAAAGAAAGCTACTGCTTTTATCGCACTGCGCTTTTCACAAACATGCGAATTCTGAAGTTCAAAAGCCATAACTGACGATTGCGTTTTTCGCTGCCGTCAATAATAATAATAATAATATTAATAATATTTATTATTTGGTATTGCGCAAATTAACATATATCAAAGGGAATATTAATAGTTCGCATATATCATATCTTAGGGAACAAAACTTAACTTTAAGGGGTTCAAAAGGTCATGGTTTGTGATTTGTGATTGGTGGATTTGGATCCGTTTTGTGTTTCTGTGTTTCAACGTTCGTTGCTTGTGATCGTAATTATAATTGACGGCAGCGAAAAACGCAATTGTCAAGGCGGCTTCTGAACTTTAGAGTTCGCATGTTTGTGAAAAGCGCAGTAAACAGCTAAGAAAAGCTGATTACTGAAACAGCAAGCCATATGATTGTGATTTACAAACTTATTAAGTCGCTTGATACGAACTCGTCTAAACTGTAAAAATATCTTACTATTCACATTTAGTTTTACCTAAACCACCAGTGCATAAATTAAACGATTTTAACCCCACCCATCATCACAAAGTAGTAATTAGATTTTTCTAGGAATTTGCAACCTCCTTGATGTTTCCCGGGTCACATTGCGATGGACTTTACACTTTATTAAGACATACTGATCGAGCAGTGTAGCACTGACAAAGTTTCTTTAACAACTACGCGTGTAGCTAAAACCGCCGGTCAGTAGGTTATGCAAAATGGCCACTGGTAAAAAGAAAAGAATCGATGAAATGACATTGAGGGAACTGGCTACAGTGATGGAGGCTCTTGGTGTATCAGACGAAGGGGTGGAGAACTTTAGCGACGCGAGGTCTCGAATAAGATCCGCCTTAAATGCGGCCGAAAAGACGTCGAACTCATGGTCACCAGGAGAGGTAAGGTATTTCAGTGTAAGTGAAGGTTTCAGAACCGTAAGGAGTTTGGCCGGGGTTCATGAGTGTCCTTCAAGAGTAGCGGCATTTCGTGATTGCTTTGATGGAAGCTATGCGACGTTAAACCGTTATTGCCTAAGACCTAAGGACAGACTGGCTGTAAAATAACAGTTATTATTAACTATTATTTCATTTATGTACGGCCCCAAAAGACACAAAACTGTTTGTTCTGCGGGAAATTTCATTTTCTCGTTTAAAGGTTACACCCGTTTCATGCTTGGTGCTTTTAATTCTTGAATTAAGTTTGGCAAAAGCTCGACGCTGATTTGGTTTGGCAAAGCGGATTAAGTTTGACGATGTCTGTCGTGCTACATGAATCTGCATGGTATGGCAGAGATTCAAACCTCGTGCTCAGTTATGCCGTGTCTAAATAAATTCACAAGTTTGGAAATGTTTTTTTTTTTCGGGTATCCTTGTATTTTTGTTTTTGCTTCATTTACCACTGACTTGATACTAGTAACTACATAATTAAGTTCCACTCTGGCACGAAGCCTGTTTTAAACTCGTACTAATTCTTGCTCCTGTTGAGTGCATGCAATTAATTACAATAGCTCATCTGAGTTCGGCAAGACAGAAGCACGACGTATGAACTGTGCATTACATTTATATATGTGCGTTTACAGCACTCCATGAAAGCTCTATTTTTTTTCTCGATATACCAACCTGACTAGCCGCAGGCTCGATTTTAGGACCGCGTTAACGTTCTTTGAATATTTGGTGCTGATTAAAATCACCCTTGGTGTGCATCTTTTGTTGGGAATAGACAGCGTCATCAAGAATCTTTTTAAGGTCCTCAACACATACAAAAAAGGTCAGTTCACCCACGTTCGAACAGTAAGAGTTACAAGGAATTCAATTTGCTGCATATTTTGTTATTTCCATCTTTCGTTGGGCATCGTGGCCTACAACTCTGCTAGGTTAGCCTCGGCTTGGCACGCGCAAAAATGGGAGGGGAGAGGGAGAGAGAAAAGCGCGAAAAATGGTTGAAGAATAAAAATGTGCTTCATGTTAAATTCTCTTTGACCAAACTTTGCTTTGTCTAAGTTGTTCATCGGTTTCATTAAGCGTCTTAGGATTGTGACTTTCTCTGTTAGAAATTCAAATTTGCTTTGTTCTTCATTTTAGATTCAATTAGGCGTGAGCAATTTTACAATATTATTGTCTAAAAACAATTTTTCGAAGAAACGTATAAAGGATTGTTTTTATTAAATAATATCATCACCCAAGGGACAAAACTAGTCGCGTTCGTCAGACCGCATCCTAATGTGGTATTTCGTTGGCACTAAGGCAGAAATTTTCGAGCTTTCACTGCAAATTAGCTGCCTCTATTAATTTTATCAGGGGCACCTCGGCCGGGAAACTGGATTCCCCTTCGAGTCGATTTCGTTTCCGTAATTTTTCCGTAAGTGATGAACGCGAATCATAATCAATAATAACCTCCAGTTACTTCAAACATTAATTAATGCAATACCACCCGCCATCTTGCGCCAATGGAAAACTCATATATCTGGAGACTCTGCCTCGAAAATAATTTTTCTTGCATATTTAAGTATACCTGGATTTTTGAAAACCCGCAGGTTAGCAAAAATATAAACTCATTCTACTACATGGCAATTGAAAACAATAAAACTCATTCAAAGGCCGACTGAAATCCTTTATCTGACGCCGGGGAGTAATTTGATGGTCCCTAGAAGCATTCCAACGACTCCAAATTTAAAATGACGCAAATTTTAGAACATTTATTCCGTAAACTGACTTCGCGAAGTTTCAAACCGGTGTCATTTCAGTCTAGAAATTTTTGAGTTGAGTGAACTGCAGCGAAAGAGTGCCTGGTTAAGGCTTACATAACAACTTCAATAGTTAGCAAAACACCACTTTTTCGCGGTTCGATAAACAACAGGATTCTGCATGGAATAGACAACAAACTGAATGAAACGTGGTGTACAAATTATCACTTTCTTAATTATCTGCAAAAATCGGCCTATGGTTCAATGCCATTGGAGCCCGCTGAAACTAGACCTAGATCCAATTTCCCTGAGTCGAGAGTCGCTTTTCCAAGGTACAATCAGCTTAGCTAAACACCGACGAAACAATATTAATGGCTGGCACAGAATCCCGGCGGGGGGCGTACTCCCTTATAAGGGCTTAATGGGGACGTGCGACCAGCCAGGGTATGTTTTTCGGGATTTTTGTCTTAAACAGGGTATCGATTTTATCATTTTTTGTCTTAATCAGGGTATCGATTTATCAATTTTTGTCTTAAACAGGATAAATGTCTTAAACAGGGTATTAAAAATCGGAATTCTGTCTTAAACAGGGTAGGAAAATCAGCGATATTTGTCTTTAACAGGGTCAGGGTATGAGGGGCCGCGCCGCACCTCCCCACCCAGGGATATATCGAGTACCCCCACCCCCCCGGGCACAGAATATTTTGGCCAACCGCAGTTAAACCACGCGATCACATACATAAGTTGTGTGTGCGGCAAGGCATGTATCTTAAGTCCGTGCTGCTTTTTAATCGTTATATAAACGACCTTCCTTCCACATTTGAAAATACGTTATCCGATTCTTCAGTTTTGCCAAACAGTCCAAAATTAAATTCTCCTTTTTTTGCAGATAGTTTAATCACGATCCAAAACAGGATTACAAAATTGCCTTGATAAGTTGTCTTCCTACTGTACTTTGTGGATGATGAAAATCAGTCTCAAAAAACTAAGATTATGGCCTTCTAGAAACGTGCAAGGAAAACTGCTGAGCTCTGCTGAACTTCGCTTTCTCATAGATCGTCAAATTATTGATGTTGTACAAGAATACACTTATCAAGGAACTCAAATCTCCTCATCAGTGAACATCTCGAAGAAAAAGCTCTTCATGCCCTTTTTAGCTTGACACGACATACGAATCTCAGCAAACTAAAAACAATTCTCTTGCTTGTAAAATATTTGATACGATGATCTCTCCTATTCTGACATATAACAGTGAAATATGGGGTGTGTATGCCAAACCAGATTTTTAAGACCTTGGGCAGCTCGCAAATCGAAAAGACACACCTCCAATTTTGCAAACGTTTACAAAAGGTAAACAACAAGGCTTCTAATTTTGCTTGTAAAGCTGAACTTGAATATATTTTAGCTTGCTTTGACTTTCGCCACGAATTATTAACAAATTAGTTTAATTGGCCAGTGATCAAATTTTAGTTGTTTTTCTTAAAACATAATTATAAATAGCTTTTGCAATACTGTATGCACTTGTATGGTCCTGCAAATAAAGCTTTTTGTTGTCGTTGTCGGTGGGGGATGTGCCGCCTGGTTCTCCAAATCTCGACCCTAATTCAGACCAATTTTTTCAGAATACCATTTTCCGAGCCTGTTTTCAGACCTGGCCTTAACATTCCATACCCGTTTGCAGACCAGACTCCTAAAAAAAATTGTATTCATGCCATATGCAGCCCAATAATTATTAGGTGTTCTTTGTTTGCTTGCTTTTAATTATGACCAGAGTGCAATCCACTCACATACTCTCCCGCCTGCTTATACCATTTTTACTATTTTTAGGCCTTTTCCGTTTTATCTGGGGCTAAAGTAGAAGATGTCAAAAGAAGATGGAAATTAACTGAGTTTTATACTACAGCCGAGACCATTTTGGATATGCATGAACAGATGATAACCTTACTACAAAAGCAGACGCCTAATGTGAAGGAGAATATGAAACAACATATAAAGCAACTGAAGGAGGAGGAGTACTATCTTCTTTTTGCAGGTAAATGGCAAACCGCACAAAAAAACGTTAACTTAATTTCAACCTTTAATTATGATCCGTGTTAATTGTGGAGAGAAAAAACCCGGAGTTTCAGGGATACGTTTTCTGGGCCGAGTTTCCCTTAAACCTTCCAGTGCCGAGCAGACTTCTTTGATCTGGCTAGATAGTCGTGATTAGTAGTAGTTTTCTCTTTGCAACCAAACTGGTCTGGTCTGCTGGTTCTAATAAATGGAAAACTCCCTGGTTTTATGTACCATTTGGCCCCTCAACAGACCAGTTTGAATGAGAAATCAGAAATAAAAGGATTTCCCAATTGAACGCACCGTTCGTATTGGTTTATGTACAGGTGAAACGTCTTCTGGTAAAAGCAGCTTGATCAATCTTATTCTTGGAGAGGAGATTCTACCCTATTCCCATCAATGCACAACAGCCACCATATGGGAACTGAAGTTTGGAAAGGGACGCAGTCTGGTGGTACACTTTAAAGACAAGGATCCTGAAACAAAATTACTTGTGCAGCCAACAGGATCTTCTGATAAAAGCTACCTTGAACAGATCTCCTCATTTGTTGATCAGAAGACTGGAAAAGGTTCAGATGTCAAAAAGGTCGAGCTTTTTTGGCCGCACAGCCTTTTGGAGGTACATCGACCTCATTTAGTCGCAAAAGTTTATAGGTAGACTGATAGTTCCAGAGTAGTTTCAGTTATTTTGGTTCTATAATAGTGGTAAGTCAAGGACGCTAACGTAAATATATATCTTTTTTTTTTATGCATTTCTGGAAATTCTTGACAACTTCTTGCGGTTACTGTTCAGACAGACTAGGCTTCTTCATCCGAGAATTCTCAATATTTTGCTACAATGTGCTCTCTCGTCCACATAAATTTCCGACGAGCATCCCCACCCCTTTCATATGTGGAGCTCCCCCCGGGCTACGTTCACCCGGACGGTCATACTCAACCTAGTTTCAAATAATACTTGCTGAAAAGTGATCACAGAAAAAGCACCTCCTCGTCGGTCATACTTCCTTAACTCTATTCTGCCTATTTTCTAATCCTTACAGATTAAACTGTAATTCAGTTATAATTGTAATTTTTGGTGCATTTGATTTTCTTGATTAATTACTTATCACAGACAGGATTAACTATCATTGACAGCCCTGGTGTCGGAGAAACTGACGAGATGGATGAGATGGTAATTCAGTATCTACCTAAAGCGTTTGCTTTTATCTATGTCATTAACAGTTCAAACGCTGGTGGAGTTAAAAAAGACAGCGTGAGTATTTTGATCAGTTTCTCTCGAAATGGCGCTTGCATTCGTTATAGAAGTTGTCGAGGGGATAGGGGGAGGGGAAGAGGCACACGCGTTTCATGTCTATTTAAATTCTCGTTTAAAGTTCTACTTAGAATTAGGCGAATTTTTTCCGTTCGACAGCGCTCTGTGGTCTACCTTTCATGCATCACGCATCATTCATATCATGGGCTATGGGTGGGTTACAGTGAGCTCATAAATGGACTGATAGCGGCTGCCAGTGGCGCCCTTGTATGCTGAAGTCCGAGCTTACTGTTGTCCTCTAATTCACGACATTACATTACATGTCATGATGCATTACATTACATTCAGTGAACAAGTTAAATAGCATTGGGAACAATAAGTTAAGTAATGATCCGGGTAAGGTGGATAGCAATTTCATTTGTCATGCGGCAACGGTGCTTTCCCCACATAGGAATGTTCTCATTTTTACATGAAGGCCGTTTACGCAATAAAATGCATCTACACTCCACTTTGAAAGGGTGTTTTTTTGTGTTAAAAGATTTTGACCAATCACAAGAGTTGAAAACAATAGCCAAGAAAAGTTTACAATTTTACATGTTCCGCACATAGGATTTCTTTGTTATTCAAACTGAGACCAGATTTTGTTATATGGAAGATGGTTGGAAAGTAAGGGTGAATATATGTACTGATTTATGAAGCTTTGTTAACTTTTGCTGTTTAAGCCAATCAGAAGTAAGTACAGACAGGAGCCAGACAGTAGAAAAGTTAGCACCTTTTTTGCATTCCAACATGTTCGTTGCCGTTGTTGCTATATATCGTTCTTATCTGGACCATTTCTTAATTCAGGAGAAGTGATGACTAAATAAATCAAGAAAAGGGGCCTTAGGGGAATTGCTCTCTCATAAAATGAACGCCATGTCGTTTCCAAACAGCTATTTTGACAGCAGTATAGTTTTGAACCGACTAATTCAGCAATGGTTCTCTTGTTCTACAGTTTAAAAATGTTCAAAGTTTTATTTGTGAATGGAGAATCCATCACTTTACAGCTACAAATTAAAGTAGTTTTCCCATCATAATTAGCCTTCGGCACAAAGACGTACGGTTAACGTTTGTCAAGACAAAGTGCTGCTAAAATTGTCTGTATTTACTGGTGCTCCCTTATGTTACATCAATGCAGTAATCAAAATCTTTACATCAGCAAAAGGCTTAAGAAGTGACCTTTTTGACATCATTTTTGCATTACAGCTTGTAAAGCTGCTGCAGAAGGCGAGGAACATGTCAGTCGGGGTTCCAAATGAAGGAAGAGAAGAAGGTGGATTAATGCTCGACATGGAGGAAGATCTCTTATCCAAATGCGCTTTGTTTGTGTTTAACAAGTGGGATTCAGTGCCAGAAAAAGAAATTCAATCGGTCAAGGATGGTGTTATAAAAAAACTGAGAATAATCTGGCCTAGCATTGATCCAGAGTTTCAAGTCATCCACATGTCAACCACTAACGCTACTATTGCTCAAAACCATGGTGTTATCAACAAAGAATTTTCCTTATTAATGGATAAAATGAAGTCAGTGATCCTGACGAGCATTGAAGCTAAGTTGGAACTTCATTGGAAGTAAGCATTAATCCAACATATAAATTTAGCCAAGGCTTAAGGCGAAGCTCCCGTTAATAAATTTATAATTTACTTCAAACAAGAAACTTGTAACTATTGCAAAGATATTAAGGTTGAGCCTGCTATCAGTTGAAAACTACTAACTTATCAGCGGAGAAGTTAAAAAACACATAACCTCGATGGGTCGACATCTGAGCCCGCGATACGGCTATGTGATACTGATCAGCAGATATCCTGTTTTGAGAGCCGTCAATTGACCATAACATGGATGTGCAATATAAGGTTGCAGGCTCCTATACTAGCTAGAGAGTGTGACATTCACATTGGTTCTAGGACAGACGGACGTACGGTCGCGTGATTACCAAAATTTCTAGGATGCCGATAGATAACCAAATTTTCTTAGCAATGAAGCTGCTCTCGCTTGTGGAGCTCCTTTATAAATACATATTGTTTCTTTTACTCCTTGTTCGATTTTGTTATTCAGGTAAGCTGATGCCGAGTTTTTCTGTGAGGAAAGGGTAGGAGACTAAAAAACTAATCCTTCAGGGTCCTTCAGGTGGTTGTTCTGCCAATAAGTTTAGACCTTTAGATGCATAAAACGTACATTTCAACCTTTTGTATTCTTTAGATGAATTAAGGTCAGTAGGACTATAACCATATAGCGAAGACTACTAGATGTTGTGTGCTTGGGGTGCTGGGAGAAAAGCGCATCGTGTTATTAGCAACTTCTCATACAATGTTCATTAAATTCTCAAATTCCCTTTATTTTATTCGGGAGAATTTGATAGGAGTCTGACTCTGAAATCTACAGTAGTTAACTATTGTCTTGAAAGAGTTTAAATGAGGGTGGGTGCTGGGTAAATATCGCCTTTTGCAGCATCCGGGTTTCAGGTGGTAAAGGCTCTGTTTTCTTATGCCTTTGATATATTGTCAAAGGTGGTTAACAGTGCCGTCTATATGTTTCCTCTAAGGCGTCATCTTTTTTCCTTGTGATTATCTCTTGCCACAAACAAATAACCGTACTTTCTTGTTTTAGTTGGCTTCACAAACTTCTTTCAAGGATTGTCGTTCAGGCAAAAGAGTTTTTGGTAAATGCTTCTAAAACCAAAGAGGACATCAACCAGAGAAAGGAGGAGATTAATCACCGGTTAGAAGCAATGGAAAAAGGTCAAGCAAAAGTGATAAAGGACCTGCAGCAATCTTTCGACGAACAGGTCAACAATGTTTTGCACCGCCTCTCGGAATTTCTTTCTTCTGAAGACGTAAAGGCGCGCTTTACATTATGGTCGGGAAACGAATTTCCAGACCAGTATATATCGGCCTTGACTCCGGAAGTGGAAGAGAAAATAGCCACGCTACTGTCTAGCCGTTTTGAAGAGTTTGTAGTGCAATGGGAGGAAGAAAACAATTTGTTTGCAAATGCTCGCCTTTCTCTCCTGGAAAAGTTTAAGAATTGCTACGATGAAGCTGAATTTCAGAGAAGGAATCTCCTATGCGACGCCACCGGAGACTTACATCCTGGTGTTAGCAATTCAAAAAAGTTTCAGTTTTCCATCTCCAGAAAGGCGAGCATGAAGATGAGAATTCTTACCTTCCAGGTGTTTAACTTAGTTGCCGACTCTATGGATGTCAAGTTTATTACTGAGCGGTATGGGGGTTCCAAAATTGACTTTAAGGATGTTATCTCACAAGCTTCAGTAAAGTTTCTCTCTTCTAGAAGAGAGAAGAAACAACTTAGAAAGTTTGTGGAGGGCAAATTAAACGATGTCAAAGACTGTCTTGGTCAAATTAAAGTTTGTCTTCCAGAACTGATAGAGGCGGAGAGAGAACTATATTCAGAACTGTATAGACAACTCTTAGATAACCTTACGGAGGAAACTCATTCCCAGGAGGAAAATAAAGATCGCTACCAGAGGATATTGGATGAGGGGTCACAAAGCAGAGATGAACTGGCACTATTTGGCATAAAAGATGTTTGTAAAGTCAAAATCAACCACGATGAATTAGAATGGAAAGAAGAAAAGTCATCCCTCCTTGGCAGGGGGCCATTCAATGCAGTTTATCAAGGAACAATGAGAAGATGCGGCGAAGCTGTGACTGTGGCTTTGAAGGTGTGCAATGAGGCGCTCAATGCCGACAAAGCCAGCGAAATTATGCAGCAGATGAAAATTTTAAGGCAAGTTACAACGTTTTGCTTTGTTACGTCCCTAAACGTTCTTGCAGGTCGCACAAAGTCGTGATTAGATTATGAGTGCGTTGTGAGACAGGCCCTTTTTTAAAATAGCTAGAACGTCTAACTACCGATCAGAGCAGCAGGCAGCACCGCTCGGTTTCTCCGCTATTTTAAGACCCAAGTGTTGGTCCCACCAGGTATCCTGCCTGGTCTTGCCAACCTAGCCAATTATTTTTTATGTCAATGAGCTATCCATTTGGCCATAATATACCCCATACACACATATTACACATCGGGAAGAGATTTTAACTGAAGCCGAATAAAAAAATCGTGTTTGATATAACTTAATTCAACTATGATAAATAGCGATAGCGATAGAAATTATGTTTGTACTGTATTTGAATTCCTGCTAGTTTGAAAGGCAAACTCAGGGCGAGTTCGATTGTCCTTATTCCGGAATAAGGATTAATGGAATAAATTGTAAAAACCACTTGTTTTGGCATTTATTTCAGTGCAATGTCTAGAAATTTGCCTGAAATATAGTATTCCCATGTATGTAGAGTTAAAATGCATGGTCCAAAGCTCACGGTAAAAGAGATTTGTAAAAAACTTGCTTTTGCGAATTCTTATTCCGGAATACGATCAATCGAACGTACCCTTAGTTGAGACTAAAAGAAGTTGAAGCATCTGACAGAGGTTAACTGTACCTCTTTCTTCTCTTAATATGTCAGAATTCTAAACCACCCTCACATCCTGCAGTTTTATGGCATATCTCTCAAAATGAACACTTCTAGAGTTGTCTTCATCACGGAGAAGTGCAAAGGAAACTTAAGGGGTCACATCTTCAGTGAACTGGAGTCACCGCCTGGTAGATCTGAAAATCCTACTACCGTCGAAGAAGTATGCCGCTGGGCAGAACAGATCATTGATGGGTTGGCTTACATTCATGCAAAGGGAGTTGTGCACGGAGACCTAAAGTTGGAAAACATTTTGGTATGAAGCTAGAATATTTTATCGTGATTGTAATTGTAAAGTCGTTTGATCATGTATGCAAACTGGAGTGCATGCTAGGGTACGAGGGAAATATCTTGCAGTGAAGTCTTCTCTCTGAATGAAATTAATTTGAATGCAAAAAATTTGGGAGGCAGTCGGCCGTAACCATTGTTTGTTCTGTCACACTTTGTAATACCTATGGCACATTGTAACAAAATTATCGCTCTTTGTAATAACAGACCATAGCACTTTGTAATAAAATAAGCTGTCTCACTTTGTTAATAACACTTGTCGCAATACTGCGACACTAATAGTAATAATAACGACGATGATGACAATGATTGTGGCACCGTGTTGTGCTCGATGTTTGTGTTTTTTGGTTCTATGGAATATTAGTATGGCGCTTATTCATGGTAACAAACACTAAAATCTCGCTATATGGTTATTTTCTCGCAGGTAATAAATGATACCGGATTTCTTCGTTTCCCGTGCAACTAGTCAAGCTTCCAAAATAGTTATCTTGACAGTTTAGGAGATCTTTTGTTAGTATCATTGTACTTACGACTTGCTTTTCGTGTTTGCATTTTTTTACTTCTTGTTATCTTATCTAGGCCACACTTTGCGATGTCTCAATTTCTGATTATCACTTCGGCGGAGCGCGAAGTAAAGAATTCGCGACGCTCAGGAATGTATCAAAGTCACCATTTTTTGACAAGATTGGGCATGCAAAGTCTGTAGGTCACTCGGTTTTATTCGGCTATTTGACGAAGTGAGAGCCGAATTAGTTCGAGATATCTCAAGATCACTTCGATTTCTTTGATTTATTCTTTAACTTTTTCGAGGAAGAAAGAATTATTATTTTGGCTTCCCCGGGGTTTGAACCGACTCACCTGTGTGACTGGTCAGGTCAGAGGAGACTCTAAGTTGAGGGATTTGCCGATTGCGCTACTGCGACCCAAGGTAGTTCGGGATATGAAAAATAGTTATGAGATTATGCACTAGTTTCGGGACAAGATTGGGCGTGCAAGTTCGCGACTTTTCGGCTTGTTTCGGCTATTTCACGAAATGAAACCGGACTACTTTGTGATATCTTGAGATCACTTCGAGTTTAGTCTTTAATTTACTCGAGGAATAAATAGAGGATATTACGTGGCCGCGCAGAGACACGAAATTTCTCTTCGAGTGTTTAAACCATTTCACGAGTGAGCCCTCCTTTCGAACTGCTCTATGATTAATTTAAAGTTACAAAATGCTGCACAAAGACATTTTGTCTTTGTTGAGTGTCACTTAGTAAAATTGCTTTCATGCGTTGCGTGACTTTCTCGAACGTTCTCTACTTTTTTGGATTATTCATGAATAATTAATTAGGGCATGTTTACGTTTCAGCATGAGTCAGCAGATTTGCATCAGTTACTGAAATCATGAAATATGTCGAAAAGCTACTACTATGCGCCCGTTTAGTATTTTCTAGAACCTTATGTCAAACAGTATACAAGTTCCAAGCGAGGTCTTTTGACGAACTAAGTTTTTTTCCCACGAGCTGGACTGCTGTGTTTAGTCAAATGTGACGAAGGTCGATTTTCAAGTTCTGTGTTTACAAGTTGGCGGAAGCCGTAAGATATCTGAAGTTCAAGTGAGAGTTTGTTATTATTGGTAGAGGCTGTTTAGTTGTACTTAAGTTCAATTCAAGTTTGTTTTGGCGGATGCTGTGTTTTAAAGCTCTGAAAAGGCATGTTCCTTTGGTATTAATTAATAATTCGACATTCCTGCGTGCTGATAGTCAGGGAATAATTATCCTCAAAACATTCGAACTCGTAACAGCCAATTCCATGCTCAACGTAATTGACGCCTTACCCATGCCTTACATATCTTTAATCAGTACATGAGACTGCTATGTTGTTTTTGAAGCCTGATGTGACTAAGAAAAATAGAGAATTCTTTTTTCACTGTTTGTTTTGTTAGACTTGTTATTCACCGCCAGTAACTTCATATTTGACTTAGGTCTAAACGTTTAGACCCAAGTCAAATTTAGAAGGATTTGTATGGAGTCATCAGAGCATAACTGGGCTAATATCTCAGAGACAATTTGTGCCGAAATGCTAGTTTTTGGCAAGTAGGCCTCTTGGATGTTGCTCTTTCCAGAATATCCTGACTAATCCCATAATTTCACAAATTAACACCTTACTCTTACCATATTTCATTTCTTACTATTCCTCCGCATTTACAATTAATCAGTTCCATAACAACCACGACGCCGAAGTGTACGCTCCGTAGCGTCTTGTTATAAATCTATTTTGTTTCATGTCGGTTCTAGCGCAATTAGCGGTCATTGTGGCACAATGACGACGTGGGCAAATGATTTGCAATAGTGCGATACTAACAGTAAGAATAACGATGCTGATGATAATGATTGTGGCACCGTGTTGTGCTCGATGTTTGTACTTTTTGGTTCTATGAACTATTAATATGGCACTAAAATCTCGCTATATCTCTGGTCATATTCTCGGTAATGATACCGGATTTCTTCACTTCCAAAATAGTTTTCTTGGCTGTCAAGGAAAACTTTTCGGAAAACCCGATAATAGGGACAGCAGCTAATTTCCAATACAAATTCCCATTACTACGGACTCTAGCTGTTATGGACGCTATCTCATAGTCTCATGGTCTCGAGGTCATCCGCATAGAAAGAGTGGTACTTTCCTACAAAGATCTTGAAGCCGGAGGGCCGCAGTTGATGTAAACACTTTCCTCCGCCCCCACTTGAGAAACTGGTGCACAAAACCGTTCAGTGAAATATTATTATTATTATTATTATTATTATTATTATTATTATTGTTATTGTTATCGATGATGATACTTATTATTAGGTTTTCTTGTCCTCCGACCATCCATTTAAAGTTTATTACAAAGTGCGACAGGACGGATGTTTTGTCTCTTTCTCCTTTAGTAAACAAACAGCTAATCGATTTCAAGGTATCAGAAGAGAGGGCTGTGAAGGTCTCAGTTCCTGGGTTAAAAACGCGCGCGCGAACGTTCAAGGGAAAGGTCTTAATGATCTGAAGTAGGTTATGGGCTCCCGGTCTGGAATGAGAGTATATCACGCCGGAGCTACGCTCCTTACAAAACCGATTTTGAAGATAAAAGACCCGACTATTTTGCAGTCTAGTTGTCCTGATCGAGTGCCACTTTACTTCTGAGTGCTCATTTTTTAGGGGCAGGGGTTGGTGGGGGTGTTTTTTTTTACTCCTAAGTAAATCTCAATTAACGTAAAATATCAGTTGGTTTCATTGGAGTGGTCACATGAAAAGTCGATTGTGATACGAAGTGACTCTGAAGATAAGGAGTTGATCATAGGCGCGGTCCGGAAGAGTCCGCTGTCAAGCAGCATGGAAGTTGTTTAAAAGCATTTACCTAGACTTGCCCGTGACAAGTCGAGCTCAAATGTTTCACGAGCGCGAAGCCCAAGCGGTGGATATTTTATGTTTTCTGCGGCAAAAGCTTCGCGCTGGTGCCAACTACCGGAACCGGAAATGAGATGAGAAAGTCTAGCATTTACCGTGCGAGCAGAGTTTTCTCTCTGGTATGGCTTTTGGCGTAGGCGACGCGAACGACTTGGTTAACGCTAAAAGCCATACCAGAGGGAAACCTTTGCTCGCAGGGTAAATTACATTCTTAGTTTAATGGCCTTTGCTTACACGTAACTATCAAACCCTCGGATCTACAGGGGGGGGGGGGGGGTGGATGCCACCCCACCCCCTTTAAGATTTTTCTTAGTCTTCTCCTAGAGGATAAAATATCAGCTCCTGATTTTTTCAGTAGCTCTTCGTTCATTCCTCGCTCACATTTTGAGTCAAGTTCAGTAATGGTCAGTTTCTATGGTTACGAGATATGACGCCATAGGTGGGAGACGGTCAAGCCATTTTTGAGTGAAATTACATGTTTTTTCAATTTCTTTCAACAATAAAAGTAAATGTTGTGGCTAAAATCATGCAAAGTGCTTATTTATGTGTTATTTTTCATGTCAAGCACAAAAAAACACCATTTCTCGCGGTTTTAACGTGATTTCTAATTCATGGTAAAATCCAAGATGGCGGCCAAGATGGCGACCATTGCTTGTGACGTCACGGTTCCCCAGCAGCGCCACCACCCATAAAATATACCTCATCTTGTAGAGAAGATTAAAAGCTTTCCACTCATGGTAAAATCGATTCGAAATACTGCAACATACTAAAAATTCTAGGGGGGGGGGGTCCATTCACCCCCCTTGTACTACTGTGGGGGTATGAATTTGGGTGTACGTCCGAGGGTTAATGTAGAGTATCTGGACTATCAACCAGAAGGTCAAAGGTTCAATTCTTGTTGAAAGAACTCGGAATTTTTCACTCGACTCGCCGGCGTCACAAACCGAAAAAGAAAATTTTTTGTCTAAACGATTGCACTATTTTTTTGTAACATAATGCATTGTTCCTTTAAAGTTGTCTGAAGATAACACAGTGAAGATTGCTGACGTTGGCCTGGCTAAAGCAGAAATAGACAACACCGGTACCTTTAGAGGAACACCTGTTTATATGGCACCTGAAGTGTTCCATTCTCAACGGTACGACTCCAAGGCAGACATCTACAGCTTAGGGCTGTTAATGTGGGAGATGTGGTATGGACAGCGGGCCTTTGCTGACGCTGCAAGGACAACACTGCACGATTTCTTTGACTGGGTGGATAAAGGAAACCGTCCAGTTCACAAGCCGGGCTTCAAAACGCCTCCACCCCTGTGGGAACCGTTGATGACACAGTGTTGGGACAGTAATCCAGATAAACGCCCCACAGCCAAGGAATGTATTGCAACGAAAGAATGGTGCCAGCAGGTGTGTAGCTGGATCTGAAACTGGTGTCTGAACTCTTAACGGACAAAGTAATAAACTGGCTAATTTGTTAGAGCCTTTGCGGCGAAATTCCAGAAGCGTCATTGGGAGGATTCTAAAATTCATTAGACGGGGAATTATATTATCCCATAAAAATTCGATTAAAATGCGTGCATATAGCTGACGTTAAGAACAGGGGTACGCGTATAAGTATGTAGACACACATTTTTCAGAATATCAACCCAAATTTAAGTTCATCAAAATTCTTATTTATTTCATTTTTCCTCGCTCTCAAAATAATGATTGCCGCCGATAAATTGGTGTCGGGCTGTTGGGTAGAGCTGAGTTTGCAATGATGACCACTCTAACTTATTAGAGGATAACTAAACGTTAGAGCGAGACGTGAACAGAAGTGCCGGTTCAGCCTCAAACCATGATACTGAAAATTAAGTGTCTCTGCATAATTTTCCTCCTTGAAGATATCTTAACCTTTGGCTTATTGCTGCTTTACCACATATTCATAGATCGTATTAACTCAAGTTAAAATTTTAGGGGTTTGAAAAAACGAATAAGATAATTACAAAAAAAAATTACAAAAACAATTAAAACTACAAGATATACAAACATATTTACTCATATAATTATTAGCTGTCTCAAGGCGATAGTCAAAGCCAACCGACTTCATCAATTCTCAAACAATAGATTGAATAGGAACAATTTATATAACATTGCTAAGTCCAAAAGCAATCAAACGCGCTCGTTCGGAAGTCTATTATTATCGCCTTGACATTTAACTTAATATTTATCTCTTATTTCAGCTTTACTTCCTTAAAAGAAAATTTCGCTGGCTGTATTTAATATTGAGAAAAGGACTGACAAGGGATAAAGTGAGTCGTCCCTAAGAAATAGTTCCTGCGGTTGAAGAATGCATCCTACCTTTTTTGCGCCATTAGCTTTGAATTACCGCAATACAAACAAACAGAAATAGTCAAAACTTCTTTGTCGGTTCTCATCTCACATATCATATTTTAACCATATGTTGGGAATAACCTATATATACACATATATAAATTTGTTTAGGTCGGTTAAGAAATGTATTCACTACACGATACAACTATCCTTTGTCAGGATGTACGTGCCTCCAGCTGTATCTAAACAACTGCCACACTTTTGTTCAATTATCATGGGCAGTCAAAAGATCAGAATTCTGGACATGGAGTTTTGCATCGACTTTTTATTCTATATTGGTGTTTGGGTTTCAAATAATTCTAAAAAGACAAGTTGTACGGTTTAACTCTTAATATTAACGTAATTATAATTTTAAAGCTGATGACCCTGACAGTCAAGTTTCAATTCGTTTTAAGAAACACCATTTTGAGCTTATTTCGGTAACATAAAAAAACAAGTTCATTAGATAGAAATAATTACTTTGCTTAGTAGGTGTTTTCAGCGGTGGAAAGGAAAAATGAGCAATTTCTTTAGCGATGTTCGTTTGTTTTAAGCTGAAATCAGTTGTCACTTTTGCTTCCAAACCGGAATCTAACACTTACTAGCACCTTTTCCTTGCATATGAATGCCATGTAAAACTGCTAAAACCAATTAACTTAATTGTTCAATATAAATAGAACCTCTTGTAAGTAGCTTCTTTACCCTTGAGATCTGAGATAGCTAAGAAGAGCTTGTAACTACGCGTCAGCAAGATTAAACCATTTTCAACTGTAAACTCTGGTTGTACCAACTCTTTTCTACATATGCTAAAGTCTGTAGAAGTCCCCCTCTACAAGTAACTCCGAAATATATAGTTTTACAGTTAACTAATTAATCTGCTCTTATACTAGCTAGCTACAAGCTACTCATGTATGGTGTAGCTTCATCGTAAGCCATCAGTATGCGGGAATTAAAGATTTGATTACAGTTTTAAACAACATGACCCTCAATTTTAATCGACGGAACAACAGAAACATATTGATATAATAGATGGTTTATTCTACTATTTTAGCCATGGGATCAACGACTTTTCGAAGGAATCAGTGGAAACTATATATGGTTGATGTTAATCAGTGGAACGTTTCGAAGCTGAATTGAATGTTGTATCAGCATCAGGATTATTTTTTATTATTTTTGTCTGATCCCAATAAATAAATACATGTGTGCAAAACTTCTACCCAAAATGTTTTAGTTTGTATAGTAACTCAAAAGGTTGCCGTCTGTAAATTTAAAAGTTATAGCCGGAGTGACAAGTAATTTCGCCATTACAGTCTCTTGAAGTGAAAGGCGTTAACTGTTTTTATCTGTAAACAAGAGCGTTTATGACATAGCCTTAGGACATGGTTCTCAGAAAGTATTTACAAGAGGGTCCCTGTGAAATATGGACATGAGTGAAGTTAGTAGCCTGTATATTTAGTATTTACAGATGCAAGTTTTGTTTTGTCTTTTAATTACTCACAGTTGTTCTTTTGACCATTGGTGAAATTAAAGGGTCTTAAAGATCAACGAATCACTATTAAGTAAAAAAGTAGATTAGTAAAAAGTGAATGAGTTAAAAAATGACGAATTGTAAATGTGCCCTTTTTATTCTTACCTTTAGCGCAGTCTTGTTCCCATTCAAACCAGCTCTATACTAATAATTTTTCAGTACTTTTAAAGGGATTTTCAGTACTCTAAGAGGGATTGTATGAAGTGGCGAGGCATTCAGTCAGCTTTGAATGGGAATTTTGGTTGTTGCAGATGAATTTGTTTGTTATGTTGTAGATGTCTGGTTTCTGAAATAATTCTTGGCTGTTTAATACACTGGAGCAGCGATAGAACCAGTTGCATGACCAGCTCCAGTCTGAGTCCGGGAGATTGTCCAAGACCATTTAGATTGGCTTAACTTGTATTCGCTTGTCAAGAAATTAGAATTGAAATCCCAAATGTGATTCATAATGTGGGCGTTGCTTTTGTTGAAGTTGAAGTTTGTTTGAACCCCTAGAGACAATCATTTTATAGCAACAAAGCCCCACAGTCCCACCCACTGTCATACAGTTATGCACCTATCAATGTAAATCCCGTGTGGGGGGGGGGGGGGGAGTGCGGGCAAGGGGCGGGGATTTGATGCCCGAGACTATCCCCCTGTCGGGTTTTTGATCGTGCGAAGCAACCCCGGGTCGGGACATTTGACTTTGACCGACAGAAGCCTGGTATCAATTCAGAAGGGGTTACCAAGTCCGTCCCTCGAGGTTTTCTGAAAGTCACGCTGTTGGAGAAAGGTGTGAAGTTTTCATTTGTTTTAATCGCCATAATCCGATACTTTAAACTGTCATCTAAACAGTGATGTCTATTTTGAGAAAGTTTTTATCTTCAAGTTCCCATCTGATTGTAAAACTCGATTGAAATCGAATTCCATCATGAAGGTCAGAGGATTTTTTATGGGTCACTGATCCGACCTGTTCCGATATGTTGAGCAGATGTTATAAAGCATTTTACGTTTCATTAATATTATAATAGCACGGTTAATCTTCCTAGAATAATTTTGTTATTGAAAATAAGAGATGCTAGTGGAGAGAGAAAATACTTAATTACAGCGAGTAATTTAACGGAGCTTACGTTTAGTAAGGACGTACTTTTGAAATGTTTTTTTAATTCGTTTTATACAGTATTATAGTATTGTTTGTTTAGATTTTTTTCCCTGGGGTGGGGGCTTTTTTGACACTTTTGATTGACCTTTCGTTTCCTACCCTGGGGAATTTGATCAAAAAATTTAAAGATTTGTCAAATCCTCACCCTTGGCCCGCACTCCCCCCCCCCCCGCCCCCACGGGGTTTATATTGATAGGTGCATTAGGTTTTGATAGATTTTGCTACCATAATTTCACTATTTGGCATTATTCGTCGCTACGAGGAATTCGCTACGAGCATAATCTGTTTTCTGAGAAAATCACTGATAGCATAATTTTTCACTTGTGGCTAGTTTTGCAGCACAAAATTGATCATGCAACCAGTTTTTATGGCCCAGGATCAGTGTTAGCAGGCAAATTTTAGTAACAAAATCAATTTTTTGTCTGCTTATTAACACACTGGACCTGGGTCCCATAGGAAGTGACCAGGGACCGTTGCGTGCGCATCAAACTTGCTTGGTCACCCAAGATGGCGTCTTCGACAGCGAGTGCATACAGTGATAATTGCCAGTATAACTTTGATGAATTCTGTACTGTAGTAAAGTTTCTACTCGTAAATAGGGTAAATGAGTTTGCCAAGTACTTGTCTTTTGCATAGTGTTAAATTTGGGTGTTTTTACCAAATTTAAGTGAATTAAATAGAAGCATAATTTCAGCATTTTTTGTTTTTTTGCTAAAATGAGCATACCGTAATTCTGGAAATAAGCCTCTCGGCTTATATTTTGCAAATGCCCTCTTTGAGAGACTTAATGGTTCAAAAATCGGCATGGCTTATACTGGGAGGGAAATGTACGTCTCAAAATCGATTGGGCTAGCTTATATTCTAAATTTAGGATAGTAATTTGAATAAGGTTTTTGCTGAAACTCACCTTGAGGACGAAGAACTTACTAAAACTCAGCCAGGCAAGTACTTTGTCTATAAGAAACAAGGAAATCCAAGCCAAGAGTTAAGAGTGAATGCAAACAGCAATATACTGTGACACTTTTTGGCTGCAATCATTTGGCACACGTAATAAAATTCTTTGGCAAATGCAAAAATTTATGTGTTAAGGTACAGTTTTTGTCTTGTTTTATTGTGAATTTGAGGGCATTTTCCAAGTACAAGCCCCTGGGGGCATATATCTGCATGAGCGATTTAACGGAAGGTTTTTTGCGTTACGAGTTTGGGGGGGAGGGCTTATATTTGGAGGGGCTTATATTATCGGGATTTTACGATAATTTACAAAAACCAGCCTAATTCTTGGCATAAGTTGGCGAGCATTTTTTCTTCCCATGATGCTTCTGCGCATCGCATTTCTCTTCCATTTCCCATCGTCCTCCACGGTTATTTTTTTTTTGCGGTGGGGGGTGCAGCAGGGGTTAGATTATGAAAACAAAGCTACGATTCGAAGAAATGGACTTTACACTTTAATATTTCAGACGGAGTAATGTAGCGCTGACATAGATAGTACTTCAATAGCTTTTCTTCTAGCAAAAACCGGCCAATAAGTTCTGTAAAATGGCCCCTGGCAAAGCGAAAAGCGTAGATGAAATTACTGTCAGGCAACTGTGTGACATGATGAAGATTTTTGATGTATCGGACGACGGATTGTCGGTGAGCCAGATGAGGTCTCGATTAAGAGATGCGTTAAACCAGGCAGAAAAGACGACCAACTGGTCAGTAGGAAAGGTAAGGTATTAGAGAACAATCGAGTTTTGACCTGTATTCAGTAGCTTACATTATGCCACTTCGCGTGTGCGTTGTGGGGTCATGCGAGTCGCAAGGCGTTTAGTTTATGCTAGACCTTATGAAATACAGATCAAGCTTTAAATTTATGAACAGTTTTTATTTTATTCCATTTGTTTGGTAGAAAAGAATCCTATTTTTCTTGCAAGAACTGGTCTCTTACCGGAAGCTTATTCACATGATATTATCCATTGTGAAACCGAAAGTCTTCCGCTTTTAATCTCACCTATCACGTGACAATTAAACGTTAATGGAAGGAGCAAGATCACCAATATAGCGGATTCCTTGAGTTAATGTGCACTTCTTTGTCCCATTTTTCCAATATAAAAGAACTTTTCAAATTAAAAATAAAGGAAAAGAAGGCTTTAGTATACAACACCCAGGCATGTTTCCTAATACTGAACAGTTTCCTTATAATGAAAGCAAACAGAGCGAGGTGACACCTGAGGTGAATTCGGCTATCTTATGCACGTCCACTCAGTGTGATCATATTAATCATATTGAGATACATTGTTGTATACAATACTGTCGAAATTGAAGTGATTCGGCTATTCCGAATGAACCGGTATAGCCCCATATTCAATTCCAGTGAAGTTGTCTAACCTGAAATTTTCCCAGTACTTTGAAACAGTTTTCTCGGAAAAGATCACTCGATTCTGGCACCAGTCTGGTGCCAAATTTCCTTTTGAAAATTTTTATGTACTTTTATGGCTCTAGTAATACTCTGATAATGCCGGAAAATACTTACTTTACTCTTTTCAGGCTTTTTCCATTTTGTCGAAGGCCAAAGAAGAAGATGACATTAAAAGACAGGCCTTGCTTAGCTTTTACGCCAAAGCCCAAGACCTTCTGAGTAAAATGGACGAACCGATGTTAACTTTGCTTCAGAGGCACACAAAAAATGTGAAAGAAATTTTGGAGTGGCACGAAAAGCAGCTGAAGCAGACGCAGTACTTTCTTCTTGTGTCTGGTAAATGATTCATCCCCCGAAAACAGTGTTCTGCTTATTAGCTATAAGTTTCATATCTGATGACGATTTTTCCTGAGTTGTACTCAGCCAAAAGCTAAATATAGATCACAAATAATATGTAAATTAAGCCAAGCCACTAAAAGTAGATGCACCCGCACATTACTGAACGTTAATTTGAAAGAACAGTGCTTGTCATCGACAGTAATTTGAATACAGTCATGTTTTACGAGAAAAATCACATTTCCCCCCAATTTTTTCCCGTTAAGTAGTAAGTCATCTGCATTGTCTACTAACGTATTAAGTTGTTTTGGCATCATATTGGTTATCTTGTCCAAAAAGCTGCAAAAAGTTACCACCAAAGCCCTAAAATAACGAACCCTGAAAGCAAGTATCCCCAAAATATGCGACCGACCGTATGGCTGCTGCTTGCGAAGTTGAGCGTATCGAGGATGGTATAATTATTTTCAGTTTCGGAACCATTACGCTAGATGAGTGTCAATACGACTGAGAACGACTGAAATTTTAACTCTGATCTGTTGTTTCATGTCTCAAATAAAATCAAGGTTGAAAAATATTGCATTCGATCTCCCAGTTAAATGTTTGAAAGTCCACAACGCCTAGCTGCTTCTAGTATGTTAAGAGAGTGAGAAACCTGCTTGCTAATGATGGGGACTAACTGCTGGAACATCAGTGGGGAGGGGTGTTCTCTCTCAAAGCCGTTCTTGTCTCGTCACTCAAGGCTCCTTCCAAGGGAGGATATACCGTATTTATTCGATTGAACGCCTGGACGTTTATCAAATTTTTAGCGTTTTTAATGCGGCGTTTATTCTAGAATGGCGTTTAATCAAGGGCGGTAAATCGTTTGTAAATGTTATGTAATTTAAAGGTTTCAATGTCTCTCTTATTTCGCTGAGATAGAAATCGTAAATGTCTGGATGGTGTAAATTACCAAGTTGTATAGCCTGTGTACAGACTCCCCCCCCCCCCCCCCCCCCCCCCCCCCCCTCAGAAAATATCGGGAGAAGGGGGACGTCTGTACACAGGCTACAAGTTGTCCCGAGGTTTTCCTTATTTTCATTAGGTGCGCGGTTTATTCGAGGACGGCGTTTATTGGTAATTTTACTTCCATCAGCGGCGTTTGATCGAGGGCAGCGTTTAATCGAATAAATACGGTAAGGCCGGGAGGCGGCCGTTCTGGCAAATGCTTCCAATAGGATAGTTCCGTTTTGGGTGGCATAAAACGCCATTCAATTTACTGGGTACCGCACTGGGCGGACTGTTCGTTTTGGTGTTTTTGCAGGTGAAACGTCCTCTGGTAAAAGCAGCTTGGTGAATCTTATTCTTGGACAGGAGATTCTACCGTGTTGTACCACCGTCACAACGTCCACCATATGTGAACTGAAGTATGGAGAGAGACGTGCAATGGTGGTGCACTTTAAAGACAAGGATCCTGAGACAGGAGAGACCACTAAACACATCCCACTTGACGAACCTTTTGAACAAAGTAGTTGTCGTGAGCAGATCTCGACTTTTGTTCACAAGGATGGTTTATTGTATAAAAAGGTTGAACTTTTCTGGCCTCACGACCTTTTACAGGTGAGTAATAATCTAACTGGACTGAGTGGAGTCCACTTCTGTCTGTAGTCATACTACGCGATCGTCCGATTTGTTTAATCACGAATATCTCTACAGACCGAATTGGAGGGTACATAGTCACTTAAGAGATATTCTGGGAGTATTTTGCCAGAAGTTAAAAAAAGAAAAAGAACAACAACAAAAACAAAACTGTCCTATTACACTGCACCTATTAATGCTGAAACTCAATCAAGGTGATAGTTTCATGAAGATTTCTTAGAAATTTCTACAATTGCTAAGAATTTGTAAAAAGTTTGACTTTCAAGGAATTTATGTTTTTTTTTTTTGGAATAGAATGCCCCGAATTCTGAGCACCTTGCTAAAAAGCAGACGTAAAAAAATCCAAAAGCTATTATAAATCTTTGGGAAATAGCCTGCAGCGCAGCCATATTTTCAGTGGTTTCCGGAATGCGGAGAGAGGTGTTTAACCGACCCTTGCGGGCTAACCCCGAGACGATTTCTTGCTCTCAGTTGCTTTTGCCCCCGTAAGGCCTATTTGCCTTTTCCCTCGTTCTCAAGATAGAATTAATTACTGCACTTTTCACAAACATGCGAATTCTGAAGTTCAAAAGCCAACTGACCATTGCGTTTTTCGCTGCCGTCAATCATCTTAACGGACCTCTTAGGAAACAAAACTTTACTTTAACGGGTTCAAAAGGTCAAGGTTTGTGATTTGTGATTGGTGGATTTCGATCCGTTTTGTGTGTTTCTGTGTTTCAAGGTTCGTTGCTTGTGATCGTAATTATGATTGACGGCAGCGAAAAACGCAATTGTGCAGGCGGCTTTTGAACTTTAGAGTTCGCATGTTTGTGAAAAGCGCAGTAACTGGTCTAAGATGTTCCATACGCTCATATCCGGGAAATGATAAGTCTTTATTAATACCATCCTCAGATAACTTTTGTTGCTGAATTATAGAAAGGAATAGTGATCATTGACAGCCCTGGTGTTGGAGAATCTGACGAAATGGATGAAATGGTAATTCAGTATCTCCCAGAAGCCTTTGCTTTTATATATGTCGTCAACAGTTCAAATGCTGGTGGAGTTCAAAAGGACAGAGTGAGTGCTTAGATTAGTGTGTGTTCGTTCGGTTTACACGGAAGCTGAGAGTATTTGAGGGGTAATTATTCTGGTCAAAAGAACTGACGGCCGATTCCTAAGGAAATTTCAACAAAAACGCGTGGATGATGAAGCTTTTAAAAAAACTGGACTTAGATTTGATCTAATTAATCCCATTTCTGAGGGTGGCTTCTTTAGTTTAAAATTCAATTTTGGATTGTAGTAAAGAAACATACAGTCGTTTTTGGATTCAAGGATGCAAATTTAGATTTCTCTGAAGAAGCAAACTAAGTCAATACCACATTTCCATTCAGAAGAAGTCAATTAATTCACTTAGTATAGAGTGGGTGATGACTAAATAAGAAAACGCGAATGGCTAAGGTTTTGCACCAATATTTTTTTCCGAGGGCTGTATTTCGAGAAAGAAAGAAAGAAGCACTCTAGATCTATAGTAACTCGGAATAGCTTCTATTTGGTTGTCTGTTACAGAATAGTATTTTTTAGAGGCCACCCCAAACATGGACCACGCCCATATTGGCCTCCATTTGCAGTGTTTAATTCCAATTTTCTCTTTGAAGTTCATCGCCCATTTCAACGAAGCTCTTTTAGGAAAAATTTCTTTGTCTCTTGCCCCCTTATTGTCTCCTTTTTCTACGTAAGTATAGGTAATAGCATGATTTATAGTGATATTTGGCATAAATACCACGAGTTATATTTCAAAATTGTTATACGTAATTTCACGAGCCGATAGGCGAGTGAAATTTGAGACAATTTTGAAATATCACGAGTGGTATTTATGCCAAATATCACGTACAAATCATGTTATTATTTGTTTATACTACTACCCACAAAAGGTTTGTAATTTTCACATGTAGGTATTTCAAATTAAGCTGAAATACCACTACTCTAAGCCAATCAAATTGCAGAAATTTCTCATGTAGTAGTATAACAATAGTAATGAGGACTTACATTTACGTTATTGTGCCAACGTTAATTTTCTCTCGCAGCTTGTAAAGCTGCTCCAAAGCGCAAGGGACGTGTACGGGTCAATCGATGTGCCAGGAAAAGGAAAAGAGGATGTTGGATTATCCCTTGATATGCAGGAACAACTGTTATCCAAGTGTGCTTTGTTTGTGTGCAACAAATGGGACACCATTCCTCCGGAAGATGTGCCAATCGTTAAAAAAGAAAATATAGGGAAACTCCAAAGGGTCTGGCCTGGTGTTGATCCCGATTCACAGATCATTTACATGTCAACCACGAACGCTAGTTATGCTCAAAGCCTTCTTGGTGTTATCACCAAAGAATTTTCATCTTTAATAGAAAGATTGAGGTCATTGGTCTTGCAGAGTATCGAAGCAAAGCTAGAACTTCATTGGGAGTAAGCGTTATTGTACATGTTTTAATTTTGTTCATCGCCACGTGCACTGTGAAACTTACGGACGGGTGTTAATATATTTCATTGACGAGTAAGAGTAGTCCCCACCCGTAAGTTTTTTCTCTAGGAACGTAACGCCCCCTCCCCAGTGCAATAGTAGTATATTAGTAGAGTAGCCAGAGCCAGTCTATCTAGAATACTCATCGCGCAAAGTCAACCTCGTCCCAGGGCTCTTAATATGGGTAAATCCGTGGGAACGAGGTTGCAAACAAAGTGTAACAAACGTTTACGGTTAACGGCAAACGGCAGACTCAAGTTGGGAATTTTCTCAAAATAGAAAATGAGCAGATAAGAACAGTCTAAAATAATTCTTGTGAGTGAAAGTAAAGAGAAAATACTTATTTTTTGTATAAATAAAGAACTATTTTTAAAAACTTGAACGCCATTTAACCGTTACACTTTAACGCCGTTCTTAAAGAGGAGGGTCACGTGGCACAAATTTACTTTTAGCCGTAGACATGACTCTAAATCTCTCTAATATCAACAAAAGAGTGGATCACGAATTGAAATATTTATTTGTTTTTAGATGGCTTTACAAACTTTTTTCAAGGATTTTCATTCAAGCAAAAGTGTTTGTGGTGAACGCTTCCAAGAGCCCCGAGGAAATCAAGAAGAGACTGGGCAAAACTTTGAACGGCTTAGAGGCAATTGAAAAAGATCAAGGTAAAGTCATAAAAGACCTCCGCAAATGTTTCGAAAAACAAGTTGACAGTGTTGTGCATCAACTCGCACACCATCTCTTGTCAGATGACATAAAGAAATGCTTTACAAAGTGGTTCAAAGAAGACGTTCCAGATAAGGATGCGTCCTGGAAGGAAGTTGAAGAGAATGTAAACGCCGCTTTTTTCAAACGTTTTCTAGAAATTGTAGATCAGTGGGAACAGGAAAACAAAGTGTTTTCAAATACTTGTATTTTCCTCACCGAACAGTTTCAAAATTACGTTAATACTGTCGAATTCAAATTACAGAATGTTCAAAGGGAAGCTGTAGATGATCACTCCAGCAATCCAAACAAGGTAGTCTTTAGAATTCAAGTTTCATTTTTGCAGAAAGCCATATGGAACATAAAGAATGTTACTCTTGGCGTCATAGGGCGGATTATTCGCCTATGGATAAAGGCATCGATCGATGAAAGCATTAAAAGGGATATCCAGGCTTCAGATGTAAAACTCTTGTACACAGATTTATTAGAAGAGGTGTCTAAAGGCATCCTCACTGATAGTATAAAAAAGAAGCTTAAACCGTTTGTGGAAGACAAATTAAAGGATGCTAAGTTCTATCTTGATAGAATTGAAGCTCGCCTACAAGAGTTGATCGAGGCGGACAGGCGACTTTATGAGCAACTCAGGAAACGACCGGCTCGCTTCTATCAGCCTGTGTTCCATGAGGTAACACAGCACAGGAATCAACTGGCAAAATTTGGCTTAAGCGAAGTTTGTGCTGTAAAAATCGCTCGCGAGGAATTGGAGTGGAAAGAAGAAGGGTCTTCCTGTCTTGGCCGTGGTGCATCTAGTGCCGTTTACCAGGGAACGATGAAAAGAGATGGAGAGGTAAAAAATGTGGCCTTAAAAGTGTGGAATGAGGCGCGTGATGCCGCAAATGCAAAAGAAATCATGGAGGAGATAAAAATTTTGAGGTAATGATTGTACACTCACTTGTCCGAAACAGCTATGCATCAGTCAATTCCGCCTGCGTCAAGCCCCAGCCCTTCCCTCCCCCCGGGCTACTGCGGGGCATTTGTCTGCGTTGTCAGTACCGGGGGTGGGGCATTTGCAAATTTTGCACTGCCCGGGGGCCGGGCATTTGCCAACCCCGGGGCCATTCCCGAGCATTTTGACACGCACGCGGTTTCCTATCAGAATATAACTACACGGAAGGTTTTGCTGGAAAATAAGCGGGTTAGCTCATCTGTCAAGGACGGGAATAAATTGAAGAGGGTTGCAAAGCTATGTTCTCGATTTTATGCATGCATTTCTTCATTGCTTATCAAGGCAGAATTACGTAGCGAAATTGGAGCTATCGATGTGAATCAACGTTTTTTGGTTATTGAATCAAATTTCTGTTGATGTTATTTGAAGAACATCCTTTCATATTTAGAAAACTATTCATAACATATAACTCTACAGTGCTCTATTAATTTTAATGTCAATAATTTTATATCAATACTATAACCATAAACCGGTGCACGTCGTCGCGGTGTGTCTTAATTAGAATCCTCTCGCTATTACAAAGGAAGACATTAATTGAAACAAAAAAATCGCACATTTGACAGCTCAAGAGTCCCCACCCAAGGGAAGTTGCCATCCAAGGCAAAAAAAATGGTAATGCCCGGGGACCCCTGGGGGGGGGGGTGGGCGGGGGGGGGATGGGGGCTGGGCGCAGGTAGAATTGACTGATGCATTATACCTCTACATAGACCTTTTTTCTACACATTTGTGTTAGTACAGTACTTGCCTGTCATGTTCCTGGGCAGTATCATAATATAGTCAGTTTCCTTGCACATTTTCAGCGAAAACAGTTGAACTCTATCCTACGAGTGTTACATACTTTTGTGTAGTTTTGCTACCAGTTGGAGTGCTACTTAAGTAATTCGGCTCCTTTTTCAATTCATCTATAGCTGCTGTCGGTAACCTCTCTCGTCATATACTTGAGTTCCGCATTTTTGACGAAACAGCTGGGCTGCCACGCCACTGTCTTACGTGACGTCAGTCGTGGATAATTTTTGCTGATATTCCATCAGTTATGATTGACGTCAATGATAAAATACAGTGGAAAATCGATATAATTAAAGGCCGAAGACGTGCTAGTAATAATAATAATAATAATAATTAATAATAAAATAATAATAATAATAGTTCATTAATTAATTAATTAATTAATAATAATTTATCTTCGTCTTCTCTGTTAATTAGAGTGCTAAACCACTCTCACATTGTGAAGTTTTATGGCATATTACTTGACAAAGAAACTTCGCAAACGGCTTTAGTCATGGAAAAGTGTAAAGGAAACTTAAAGAGCCACATCTTCAGAGGCCCAGAGTCAGTTCCTGGCAAATCTGAAAACCCCACTGCCTTCAGAGACGTTTGCCGTTGTGCAAAAGAGATCACCGATGGTTTGGCTTTCATGCATGAGATGGGAGTTGTACACAGGGACCTCAAGTTGGAAAACATTTTGGTACTAATCGTATAAGAATGCATGCATTTTTTTAAGATTGTATTGTAGACTGAAATTTTTCGGCACTCGCAAACCGAGTGGAACTAGAGGACCCTTAGTGTGTTATACATTATGCCTATCGGACCTCTCAGGGCACCCAGTGTGGTAGGAATCTTGAAACGAAATGCATAGATTGCTTCGCCTATGAACAAAGAATACTTCAAGTTTAAGTGCACTCTTACTTACAATGCAAATTTTAAAGAATATTTCAGTGTCATTAAGATATTGAAAGTATTTGATTTAGACTCGACTTACTTGAGAGCAGGCCGAATTTTAGTAAGTCTGGATACTGCCTTTCTGAGGCAGGATCAGAACTACTAGCTCCTACAAGTCAACAGTTACCGGCACCTTTCAAACGACTTATTGACGGACTCAAGCAAAACTGACCACTAGAAAATGACTGGACAATCGACAATTGACTAACAATGAACGATTTTTAACTTTGTGACAGAAAACGGATCGAAACGCACCAATGACATTACGAGTCTTCATAGCCAATAATATCACAGCTTAACTGACAGACGACCAATAACATCTCGAATTAATTGACCAATCAGGTCAATACCCAGAATTTAATACCATCAATTGATGTGATACAACTCACTTTGACCTGAAGATGACTACCGCACAGGTTATCGAAAGGTTAGTCACTGTCAACAACAACAGTCCTATTCAGGACTACATTCACTCGGACCATCATGCTCCACCTACAAATTATGGACTCTCTCTCTTGCTCGAGTGAATTTTAATCATTTCTAACTTGTAAAATAAAGCCTGATTTCAGGAGTGAACCCAAAATTATACTGATCTCAGTCATAATTTGTAAGTACTTCACGTCGCGATTTTAGTGAGCGGCCTGCTGCCGTGAAAAGTCAGTGCTGTCGGTTCACCATTATTGTTACTGAGAACCTGTTTACACGAGTCCAGACAAATTTTTGAACGGACTGTAACTTGCACGGATCCGCCTTTCGTTTAAATGAGACCCGCGGAACCGTGCAGTTCAGTTCTGAAGAGCAAACCGTATTGCAATCTGCAACGCAGAATTTGCACGGTTCCGTGTTAACGGGTTGCACAGGTGAATTCGTCCGTTAAAAATTTTGTCCGGACGCGTGAAAACTGCGTCTGAGAGAGAGAAACAGGTATAGTTACTGCGCTCTTCTAAAAGTTTATATTCCTTGTCCCATTAAAGCTGACTGACGAAAACACAGTGAAGATTGCTGACGTGGGCCTGGCTAAAGCAGAAATAGACATCACCGGTACCTATACGGGAACACCTGTTTATATGGCACCGGAAGTGTTCCATTCCCAAGTCTACTGCACCAAGGCAGACATCTACAGCCTGGGGCTGTTAATGTGGGAAATGTGGTATGGGCAACGGGCCTTTGCTGACGCTCCAGGGACTACACTGCAAGATTTGTTTGATTGGATCGATAGAGGTAACCGTCCAGTGGACAGGCAGAGCTGCAAGCAGCCTCCATCCTTCTGGTGTAACCTGATGACAGAGTGTTGGGACAGTAATCCAGAGAAACGCCCCACAGCCAGAGAATGTAACCAAAGAATATTCGGGGACTGATACTAATGCCTGAGCCGTTATAGGATAACGTCATGATAAACTAGCATTTGTCAGAGCTTTGTGACAAAATTCAGGACGCTTCAAAAGAAGGATTCAAAAATTCGTAAGAGGCTAGGTTTCTCTATTGTCAATCTCAAAAGAGGCAGTCACTCGCAAAACACATAGAAATTCGATAAAAATGATGCATGTAACCGACGCTCAGAACAAGGTAACGCATATATTCAGAACTCGGAAATAGAAAGTTGTAGTTAGCAATTTATCTGATGCTATACTACTGAGCTACTCTTGTACAATGTAGCTTCATGGTAAGCAACAAGAGCTTTATTCTCTCTTGTAATCAAATCTCGAATTGTTTTAACAATTACAGTTTTTGTTAACATTACTTTCAGGAAAGCAATAGATAACAACAGATTGAAGCCCCTGATGATAATTTTTTATTGTACTTTTTGATCTAAGGCATGGCTCCAGGAAGTCAATGAGTTGTCAAAGGAATCATGGAGTCTATAAATTAAGGTTGATGTTAGTCTAGTTAAGTGTTTTGCGATCTTTCATAATCGTTTCCACTGGAAAAAAAAAAAAAAAACAGACTCCAACAAGGCAAACAAATAAAAACAAGCATACTTTGATGGTGAGGGAAAATTTACGTTTAGGCTGATAGCCTTTAACTTTCCAAAAGTTAACAACCAAGAAAAACGTTATAGCTATAGAACATGCAGAGTTTGTTAACATGGCGTATTTGTAACGCTGTGAGAGTTGACTTTACTTTTGTGTCAGCATCAGGATTATTGATGTGGGGGCCAGCACAGTCCCGCGGTAAATTGTGATAGTTTTGTTTATGTTTTTGTTATTTTTTTTTTTTTTTCCATGTTGTTTTTCATTGTTTCTTTTCCTTTTAGAAAACTGCAAGAATTAAAAGCAGAATTTGGCTTGATCGCATAAAACTTTGCTTTTTGGTTGCTTCTCCAAAGAATTTAAAAAGGTTCTTGTGAAATATGGACCTAAAGCGAACTAGGTAGTCTATATTTGCAGTTTTTGTCTCGTCCTTTTTCCTGACAGTTGTTCTTTAATGAAAATAAGCTAAGTACTATAAAGACAATTACAAAAGTAGAGTAGTAAAAATAGATGAGTTTTTGTTTCAAAAAAGACGAACAGGAGGGCAATGGAGGCTCTTGTGACAAATTATTTGTTTCCTATTTTTAGAGCAATAACAAGACCTCCTGTTTTCAATCAATCCAGCTCTACATTGATTTCCGTGATTTTGCAATAACTGAGTACTGAGGCAATAAATTTTGAATGGAAACTTTTGTTCCAGATTACGTGAATTATTTCTTAACTGTTGGTTTATGAACTTGAAACTGATGGGTATTAGACACTGAAGCAGCGCTAAAACAAGTCACTGATGTTGATGATACCCACCCCAGGAAATCTAATGTTGACGACACCCAACCCAAGGAATCTGATTTTGGGGACAACCATACCGAAGAATCTGTTGTTGGCGACCCCCACCTCTGGGATTCTGATGTTGACGACCTGCACTCCTGGGACTGATCTGATGTTGACGATACCCCCCCCCTGGGGATATGTTAACGTCACCCACCCCAGGGAATCTGATGTTGACACCCACTCCGGGGAAACTGATGTTAACGTCACCCACTCGAGGTGGGGAATCTGATGTTGAAGATGCCCAATCCCAACAATCCAGCGTTCAAGGAACTTTCCCATAAACAGTGTCCAACCCGGTGAATTGTGCTGAATTGAGTGAATGAACTTTTTGCCAATATTCTGCAAAGAACCTCTGGTAATTATATCGGCAAAAAACTCGAACTGAAATCAAAAGGAGAACATGCCGTGAGGCAAAGGTTGTATTTTGAAGTGTTATTCATATTCACCCCAGAAAATAGGTCAGCCGAACGCAGTTAGCATCCAGCGAACTTTGTTTACTGGCCACTAACCGACGTCGAACCAAAACTGAGCCCGTATCGAACAAAAAAAAATGACTACATAAAACAGATAAATAATTGATTAACTTTCAACCCAAAATGTCCGTACATTTTACAAAAATTACTTGAAAACAAACTTTTTTTGCATATTTATTTATAAACCAATCTGCAGCAAAGGAAATTGACGCTTCAATTCGTATATCTTATTTTCTATTTAACTATTAATGATAACCTCCGGCTAATCACAGTGAAAGTGATGCGTTCTTAACTACCTCGGGAAAACAAGACAGTCATTTCTCTCACGAAAATGAATCACATAGTGTCATGTTAGACCAATTTTGATACATTATATATCATACTTGACTCGGAGGAATAACAGAAAAAAAAAACTCTTATTCATCCCTTAACCTCCACTGAATCAGCCTAAAGGAAGTGATTTCTTCTGTTTCATTTTCCCAAGCCTCGGAGCCAAGTACGAATGTTCATTTGTCGAAATTGGTCTAATTAACACTCAACTAACACAATAATGTTAAGCTTAATTTGACTAATAGGTTTTAAAAAACAAAACATCACTTAGCTATAACAGAAAGCTACAATTTCAGTTTTTTCGTATTCCAGTATATCTAGTAAATGAGTGTTTATTAGCCAGTTATGTTATTTTGCACCATTTATGCTGTTAATCCTTTCTTCCTTGTCTGCGATCCATTCCAGCAAAAATTCTGGCAAGTTTGAAAACCAAAACCAAGTCGTGAAAGGTTTTTAGAAAAACTGAAATCGGCTAAATTTTGAAAGCGAAACTTTGAAACAAAATTTCTCCTAAAATAATTGGGTTCAGCGGAAAATTCCAGGAAATTTTGGAAAAATAAGACCAGAAACAAACTGTTCCATTTCAGGCATTGAGCTTTGGAAGTTTCAAAATTGGATATTTTGTGGAGTGGGTCACGCCCTTTCTTTGTTTCTACGCTTTATGCTGAGAAAAAAAAACTCCTGCTTGAAGTACTGATTAATTGATTTGTAAGAAAGATTGTGGCTGAAAGCACCTTTCGTCAACCTGATAAGGCGTGTTTTCAACGACAATGTTAGTTATAAATTTTTTTAAAAGTCTCCTATCACAAATTATGTCTGAGAAAACCTTAACGTGAGTCACAGTTAAGCTATTGTTTATGAATTAAGTCTCGATCTGTTAATATGTTTGGTTGTCAGTGGATAAACAATTTATATTATATAATACGATCGCCCCTGTGATTTGGAGTAACTATATTGGGCAGTTATAAAGCTTGAATTGTACATAGTAAAACTAAGCTGTAAATAAGAAATAGGTAAATATAATTCCTTGCTTATTCTACTTGGAACTAGATAAATTTTTTCCGTTCGACAACGCCCTGTGGTCTACCTTTCATGTATCACGTATCATTCATATCATGGGCTGTGGGTGGGTTACAGTGAGCTCATAAATGGACTGATAGCGTCTGCCAGTGGCGCATTTGTATGCTGATGTCTTCTAATCCACGACATTACATTACATGCATATGCATTACGGAGAGGTGATGACTGAATAAATCAAGAAAAGGGGCCTTAATCGCTCTCTCATGAAATGAACGCCATGTCGTTTCCAAGCAGCCATTTTGACAGCAGTACCGTTTTGGTCCGACTAATTCAGCAGTGGTGCTCTTGTTCTGCAGTTTAAAAATGTGCGGATTTTTATTTGTGAATGGAGAACCCATCACTTTAGAGTTACAAATTAAAGTAGTTTTCCCATCACAATGAACCTTTGGCACAAAGACGGTTAACGTTTGTCAGACAAAGTGCTGCTAAAATTGTCTCTATTTACATTTCTTGCTTGCCTGCCTCTCCTAGGATTTTCGAACATCTATAAAATGGTAAAATTGCCCATTTTCAACGGATTTTTACCCTAAAAAGGTCACCTAGAATTTTCGGGAGCCTCTTTTCTGGCTGCAATTTTCGAACGGGTAAGTTTTGATCCCTATAATTTTCGGATCACTAGACTTTCAGCTAGGAAATCCGAACAGATGAAAAATTTATAGGGGATAAAAATATGCCCATATCCACCGTTTAAATACTAAAAGACGTTTAACAATGCTATGTTTAAGTGGTTTTGAACTATATTCTCGTTGGGTGCCCCTGCCTTATGTTACATCAATGCAGTAACGAAAACTTTACATCAGCAAAAGGCTTAAGAAGTGACCTTTTTGACATCATTTTTGCATTACAGCTTGTAAAGCTGCTGCAAAAGGCAAGGAACGTGTCAGTCGGGGTTCCAAATCAAGGAGGAGAAGAAGGTGGATTGATGCACGACATGGAGGAAGATCTCTTATCCAAATGCGCTTTGTTTGTGTTTAACAAGTGGGATTCAGTGCCAGAGAAAGAAATTTAATCGGTCAAGGATGGTGGTATAAAAAAACTGAGAAAAATCTGGCCTGGCATTGATCCCGAATCTCAAGTCACCTACATGTCAACCACTAACGCTACTCGTGCTCAAAACCTTGATGTTATCAGCAATGAATTTTCCTTATTAATGGATGGAATGAGGTCGGTGATCATGACGACCATTGAAGCTAAGTTGGAACTTCATTGGAAGAGAGCATTAATCCAACATATAAATTTAGCCAAAGCTTAAGGCTCCCGTTAATAAATTTATAATTTACTTCAAACAATAGACTTGAAGATGTTGGAGTTGAGCCTGCTATCAGTTGAAAACTACTAACTTATCAGCGGAGAACTTAAAAAACACGTAACCTCGATGGGTCGACATCTGATCCTACCTTACGGTCACGTGATACTGATCAGCAGATACCCTGTTTTGAGAGCCGTCAATTGACCATAATATGGATGTGCAATATAAGATTGCTGGCTCCTATACTAGCAAGAGAGTGTGACATTCACAATGGTTCTAGGACGGGCGGACGTACGGTCGCGTGATTACCAAAATTTCTATGATGGATAGATGACCAAATTTTCTTATGAAGCTCCTCTCGCTTGTGGAGCTCTTTTATAAATACATATTGTTTCTTTTACCTCCTCGTTCGATTTTGTTATTCGGGTAAGCTGATGCCGAATTTTTCTGTCAGGAAAGGGTAGGAGACTAAAAAACTAATCCTTCAGGGTCCTTCAGGGGACGGTGTTCTGACAATAAGTTCAGACCCTTAGATGCACAAAAAGTACATTTCAATCTTTTTTATTGTTTAGATGAAATAAGGTCAGTAGGACTATAACCATATAGCGAAGACTACTAGATGTTGTGTGCTTGGTGTGCTGGGAGAAAAGCGCGTCGTGTTATTTGCATTTTCTCGTACAATATGTTCATTAAATTCTCAAATTCCCTTTATTTTCGGGAGAATTTGATAAGAGTCTGACTGAAATCTACATTAGTTAACTTGAAAGAGTTTAAATAAGGGTGGGTGCTGGGTAAATATCGCCTTTTGCAGCATCCGGGTTTCAGGTGGTAAAGGCCCCTTTTTCTTATACCTTTGATATATTGTCAAAGGTGGTTAACAGTGCCGTCCATATCTTTCCTCTAAGGCGTCATCTTTTTTCCTTGTGATTATTTCTTGCACACAAACAAATAACCGTGCTTTCTCGTTTTAGTTGGCTTCACAAACTTCTTTCAAGGATTGTCGTTCAGGCAAAAACGTTTTTGGTAAATGCTTCTAGAACCAAAGAGGACATCAACCAGAGAAAGGAGGAGATTATTAACCGGTTAGAAGCAATGGTAAAAGGTCAAGAAAAAGTGATAAAGGACCTGCAGGCATCTTTCGACGAACAAGTCAACAATGTTTTGTACCGACTCTCGGAATTTCTTTCTTCTGAAGACGCAAAGGCGCGCTTTACATTATGATCGGGAAACGAATTTCTAGATCAGTATATATCGGCCTTGACTCCGGAAGTGGAAGAGAAAATAGCCACGCTACTGTCTAGCCGTTTTGAAGAGTTTGTAGTGCAATGGGAGGAAGAACACAATTTGTTTGCAAATGTTCGCCTTTCTCTCGTGGAAAAGTTGAAGAATTGCTACGATAAAACTGAATTTCAGAGAAGGAATCTGAAATGCGACGCCACTGGAGACTTACATCCTGGTGTTAGCAATTCAAAAAATTTTCAGTTTTCCATCTCCAAAAGGCGAGTATGAAGATGAGAATTCTTACCTTCCAGGTGTTTAACTTAGTTGCCGACTCTGTGGATGTCAAGTTTATTACTGAGCGGTATGGGTGTTCCAAAATTGACTTTAAGGATGTTATCTCACAAGCTTCAGTAAAGTTTCTCTCCTCTAGAAGAGAGAAGAAGCAACTTAGAAAGTTTGTGGAGGGCAAATTACACGATGTTAAGGACTGTCTTGGTCAAATTAAAGTTCGTCTTCCAGCGCTGATAGAGGCGGACAGAGAACTATATTCAGAGCTGTATAAGCAACTGTTAGTTAACCTTACGCAGCAAACTCATTCCCAAGAGGGAAACAAAGATCGCTACCAGAGAATATTGGATGAAGGGACACAAAGCAGAGATCAACTGGCACTATTTGGTATAACAGATAGTTGTACAGTCAAAATCAACCACGAAGAGTTAGAATGGAAAGAAGAAATGTCATCCCTCCTTGGCATGGGGCCATTCAGTGCAGTTTAACAAGGAACAATGAGAAGATGCGGCAAAGTTGTGACTGTGGCTTTGAAGGGGTGCAATGAGGCTTTCAATGCCGATAAAGCCAGCGAAATTATGCAGGAGATGAAAATTTTGAGGCAAGTTAAAACGTTTTGTTTTGTTACGTCCCTAAACGTTCTTGCAGGTCGCACAAAGTCGTGATTAGATTATCAGTGCGTTGTTAGACAGGCCCTTTTTTAAAATAGCTAGAACGTCTAACTACCGATCAGAGTAGCAGGCAGCACCGCTCGGTTTCTCCGCTGTTTTAAGGTGGCTCGATACAGTTTTTCAGGGCCCATACCTCCCAAGTTTGAGCATAAACTAAGTCGCCATAAACAAAGTTTTGGAAAAATTTCCACCACAGTTGTTTTAGATAAAGATGAAAATTTGTTATGATCAGGGTTGCAACGGCATCAGAGTTGTCATAGCAACGAAATGACGTTATTGCCCATTTTACTTGCAGCTGTATATCTCGGCACTGGGAACTGTTCTTCGAAAATCATTCACGGGAGCTTTTTCCTCCAATAGCCGCCTCGATGTTCGTGAAATTTAAGCGAAATCTATAAGAGCGTTATCGAGATATTTTGCGATAATGTTTTTATTGTCAAAGAAACACAGTAAAAAGTGGATAATATTGTTCTTTGGCCTTTATCTGTAGAAAATGAAGCACTTTTGACACGCAATTTAACCTCATAGTAGTTTCAATCTTTTCAAAAACGTCTGTGAAAGATCAAAGAGATAGCTCCAGCCGTTTGCTAGAAAGAAGGATTTGATTAGTATGTATCGAGGCGCTCTTGTTTGCGGTTTTTTGAACGTTTTGGTCTACTTTAACAAATTAGCGAATAATTTCTAAACCGCTCGATAGAGTTTTTAAAAAATTTAAGACTCTTGAGATTAACCTTCGTTTTATATGACCTTTTAGTTTCAAGATTATTGATATATTGTAAGGCAGTAAAATAAGGGCAAAATAAAGACATTTGTAAAAAAACTTGCTTTTGCGAATCCTTATTCCGGAATACGATCAATCGAACGTACCCTTAGTGGAGACTAAACAAAGTTGAAGCATCTGACAGAGGTTAACTGTATCTCTTTCTTCTCTTAACATGTCAGAATTCTAAACCACCCTCACATCGTGCAGTTTCATGGCATATCTCTCAAAATGAACACTTCTAGAATTGTCTTTATCACGGAGAAGTGCAAAGGAAACTTAAGAGGCCACATCTTCAATGAACTGGGGTCACCGCCTGGTAGATCTGAAAATCCTACTGCCGTCGAAGAAGTATGCCGCTGGGCAGAACAGATCATTGATGGGTTGGCTTACATTCATGCAAAGGGAGTTGTGCACGGAGACCTAAAGTTGGAAAATATTTTGGTATGAAGCTAGAATATTTTATCGTGATTGTAATTGTAAAGTCGTTTGATCATGTATGCAAACTGGAGTGCATGCTAGGGTACAAGTGAAATATTTTGCAGTGAAGTCTTCTCTCTGAATGAAATTAATTTGAATGCCAAAATTTGGAAGGCAGTCGGCCGTAACCATTGTTTATTCTGTCGCACTTTGTAATACCTATGGCACATTGTAACAAAATTATCGCACTTTGTAATAACAGACCATCGCACTTTGTATCAAAATACGCTGTCTCACTTTGTTAATAACAGTTGTCACAATAGTGCGACACTAATAGTAATAATAACGATGATGATGATAATGATCGTGGCACCGTGTTGTGCTCGATGTTTGTGTTTTTTGGTTCTATCAAATATTAGTATGGCGCTTATTCATGGTAACAAACACTAAAATCTCGCTATATGGTCATTTTCTCGCAGGTAATAAATGATACCGGATTTCTTCGTTTCCCGTGCAACTAGTAAAACTTCCAAAATAGTTTTCTTGACAGTTTAGGAGATCTTTTGTTAGCATCATTGTACTTAACAAAAAAGGCTTGCTTTTCGTGTTTGCATTTTTTTACTTTTTGTTATCTTATCTAGGCCACACTTTGCGATGTCTCAATTTCTGATTATTATAAATCTATTTTGTTTCATGTCGGTTCTAGCGCAATTAGCGGTCATTGTGGCACAATGACGACTAGGGCAAATGGTTTGCAACAGTAATAATAACGATGCTGGTGATAATGATTGTCTGATTATAATGATTGTGGCACCGTGTTGTGCTCGATGTTTGTGCTTTTTGATTCTATGAAATATTAGTATGGCACTAAAATCTCGCTATATCTCTGGTCATATTCTCGCAGGTAATTAATGATACCGGATTTCTTCTTTTCCCATGCAACTAGTAAAACTTTCAAAATCGTTTTCTTGACTGTCAAGGAAACCTTTTCGGAAAACCCGATAATAGGGACAGCAGCTAAATTTCAATACAAATTCCCATTACTACGGACTCTAGCTGTTATGGACACTATCTCATAGTCTCATGGTTTCGAGGTCGTTCGCATAGAAAGAGTGGTACTTTCCCACAGAGATCTTGAAGCCGGAGGGCTGCAGTTGGTGTAAACACTTTCCTCCGCCCCCACTTGAGAAACTGGTGCACAAAACCGTTCAGTGGAATATTATTATTATTATTATTATTATTATTATTGTTGTTGTTGTTATTGTTATCGATGATGATACTTATTATTAGGTTTTCTTGTCCTCCGACCATCCATTTTAAGTTTATTACAAAGTGCGACAAGTGTTATTACAGAGTGCGACAGGACGGATGTTTTGTCTCTTTCTCCTTTAGTAAAAAAACAGCTAATCGATTTCAAGGTGTCAGAAGAGAGGGCTGTGAAGATCTCAGTTCCTGGGTTAAAAACGCGCACGCGAACGTTCAAGGGAAAGGTCTTTATGATCTGAAGTAGGTTATGGGCTCCCGGTCTGGAATGAGGGTATATCACGCCGGAGCTACGCTCCTTACAAAACCGATTTTGAAGATAAAAGACCCGACTATTTTGCAGTCTAGTTGTCCTGATCGAGTGCCACTTTACTTTTGAGTGCTCATTTTTTAGGGGCAGGGCTTGGTGGGGGTGTTTTTTTTACTCCTAAGTAAATCTCAATTAACGTAAAATATCAGTTGGTTTCATTGGAGTGGTCACATGAAAAGTCGATTGTGATACGAAGTGACTCTCAAGATAAGGAGTTGATCATAGGCGTGATCCGGGATAGTCCGCTGTCAAGCAGCATGGAAGTTGTTTAAAAGCATTTACCTAGACTTGCCTGTGACAAGTCGAGCTCAAATGTTTCACGAGCGCGAAGCCCAAGCGGTGGATATTTTATGTATTCTGCGGCAAAAGCTTCGCGCTGGTGCCAACTACCGGAACCGGAAATGAGATGAGAAAGTCTAGCATTTACCGAGCGAGCAGAGGTTTCTCTCTAATATGGCTTTTGGCGTAGGCGACGCGAACGACTTGGTAAACGCTAAAAGCCATGCCCGAGGGAAACCTTTGCTCGCAGGGTAAATTACATTCCTAGTTTAATGGCCTTTGCTTACACGTAACTATCAACCCTCGGATCTACAGGGAAGGGGGGGGTGGTGGATGCCACCCCACCCCGTTTAAGATTTTTCTTAGTTTCCTCCTAGAGGATAAAACATCAGCACCTGATTTTTTCAGTAGCTCTTCGTTCATTCCTCGCTCACATTTTGAGTCAAGTTCAGTAATGGTCAGTTTCTATGGTTACGAGATATGACGCCATAAGTGGGAGACGGTCAAGCCATTTTTGAGTGAAATTACATGTTTTTTCAGTTTCTTTCAACAATAAAAGTAAATCTTGTAGCTAAAATCATGCAAAGTGCTTATTTATGTGTTATTTTTCATGTCAAGCACAAAAAAAACACCATTTCTCGCGGTTTTAACGTGATTTCTAATCCTTGGTAAAATCCAAGATGGCGGCCAAGATGGCGACCATTGCTGGTGACGTCACGGTCCCCCAGCAGCGCCACCACCCATAAAATATACCTCATCTTGTAGAGAAGATTAAAAGCTTTCCACTCATGGTAAAATCGATTCGAAATACTGCAACATACTAAAAATTCTAGAGGGGGGGGGGGTCCATTCACCCCCCTTGTACTACTGAGGGGGTATGAATTTGGGGGTATGTCCGAGGGTTAATGTAGAGTATCTGGACTATCAACCAGAAGGTCAAAGGTTCAACTCTTGCTGAAAGAACTCGGAATTTTCCACTCGACTCGCCGGCGTCACAAACCAAAACAGAAATTTTTTTGTCTAAACGATTGCACTATTTTTTTGTAACATAATGCATTGTTCCTTTAAAGTTGTCTGAAGATAACACAGTGAAGATTGCTGACGTTAGCCTGGCTAAAGCAGAAATAGACAACACCGGCACCTTTAGAGGAACACCTGTTTATATGGCACCGGAAGTGTTCCATTCTCAACGGTACGACTCCAAGGCAGACATCTACAGCTTAGGGCTGTTAATGTGGGAGACGTGGTATGGACAGCGGGCCTTCGCTGACGCTGCAAGGACAACACTGCACGATTTCTTTGACTGGGTGAAAGAAGGGAAACCGTCCAGTTCACAAGCTGGGCTTCAAGACGCCTCCACTCTGGTGGGAACAGTTGATGAAACAGTGTTGGGACAGTAATCCAGACAACGCCCCACAGCCAAGGAATGTATTGTAACGAAAGAATGACAGCGTGTAACTGGATCTGAAACTGGTGTCTGATCTCTTAACGGACAAAGTAATAAACTGGTTAATTTGTTAGAGCCTTTGCAGCGAAATTCCAGAAGCGTCATTGGGAGGATTCTAAAATTCATTAGACGGGGAATTATATTATCCCATAAAAATTCGATTAAAATGCGTGCATGTAGCTGACGCTAAGAAGAGGGGTACGCGTATAAGTATGTAGACAAACATTTTTCAGAATATCAACCCAAATTTAAGTTCATCAAAAATAGTCAAAACTTCCTTGTCGGTTCTAATCTCACATATCATATTTTAACCATATCAACATATATATTATATATATCTTTGGTGTTGGGAATAACATATATATCCACATATATAAATTTGTTCAGGTGGGTTAAGAAATGTATTCACTACACGATACAACTATCCTTTGTCTTGTCAGGATGTACGTGCCTCCAGTTGTATCTAAACAATTGGCACACTTTTGTTCAATTGTAAGTGGCGTATAATGCAGTGAAAAGATCAGAGTTCTCGACATAGAGTTTTGCATCCACCTTTTATTCTATACTGCTGTTTGGGTGTCAAATAATTCTGAAAAGGCAAGTTGTACGGTTTAAACCCTCAATATTAACGTAAGTATAATTTTAAAGCTGACCTTGACAGTAAAGTTTCAATTCGTTTTAAGAAACACCATTTTGAGCTTAATTCGGTAACATAAAAAAAAACAAGTTCATTAGATAGAAATAATTACTTTGCTTAGTAGGTGTTTTCAGCGGTGGAAGGGAAAAATGAGCAATTTCTTTCACGAGGTTCGATTGTTTTAAGCTGAAATCAGTTCTCACTTTTGCTTCCAAACCTGAATAATAACCAGTCTTGCCTACCTCATTAAATCTAGCTTAAGGCCAAGCGTCCTAACACCTTTTGAGTTCTTTGTTCTCTGTTGAACCAGTTTCAGCCAAATTTCACTTACTTTTCTGCCCTTAAACTAGAATTTCTTTCGACACAATCTTACGAAAATTTAGTCCATTCGAACTATCGTTTTGGTTCTCTGTAAAGGAATTCGGTGATAGAGATATTTCTGGTTTCGCAAATTTCCTTCACGCGCAGCTGGAATCAACTCAATTTCGGTTCGTTTTGTCCTCTAAGCTCTAACACTTACTAACACCTTTTTCTTGCATATGAATGCCATGTAAAAGTGTCAAAACCTATTAACTTAATTGTTCAAAATAAATAGAACCTCTTCTAAGTAGCTCCATGTAAATGTAAGTATTGTCATTAGAAGTGTTGTGACCAAATAAATGTTATTTAAAAAAAAAAACACACAAACAAACAAACAAACAAAATAAATGTTTTGTCAGTTTATTAACACACTGATAGGACCTGGGTCTGGGCCTGCTGCGTGCCCATCAAACTTGCTCGGTCACCCAAGATGGCGTCTTCGACAGCGAGTGCATATAGTGATAATCGCCAGTATAACTTTAATGAATTACGCACTATAGTAAAGTTTCTACTTGTAAATAGGGTAAATGAGTTTGCCACCCAGTACTTGTCTTTTGCATAGTATTTAATTTAGGTGTTTTTACCAAATTTAAGGTAAATTAAGTAGAAGCCAGACTGAGTAGAAGCATAATTTCAGCATTTTTTGCTAAAATGAGCATAATTTACAAAAACTAGCATAATTATTAGCATAATTCTGGAAATGTTCGACCTCTGCTAGTGGCATACCAGGCTACGTTTGCGGGCACGATCTGTCAAAACCTGGCACAGGCGGCCCAAACTCACGTTACGAGGAAAAGGTGTAATGTAATTTACATACCATGGGTGACGCGCCGGTGTCGCGTTACAGGCGACCGTTGAAAGCATAGGAGACTTTGTATGAGAAATATATTACTGAGATCTGCGAGCGCTAAATAACGCTAAACCTTACTTTTTCTTAAATGAAATGAATAAAAAAGACTTACCTGCGATTTGTTCCACTGCATTTTGGTGTTTGATTGACGTTTACTGTTTTTTTTTTTTGGCTTTATTGCGTAACCACTGTTACTCCTTTCATAGAACACTTCGTTCCCTCGTAACGTGAGTTTGGGTCGCCTGTGAACCTGGGAATCTTTACTTCCCATGATGTTTCCGTGCATCGCATTGCGTCGGAAGACTTTTCTCTCTTCCCATCGTCCTCCGCGCGCTTATCTCTTCTTTCAATTGTTTTGCGGCAGCAGGAATATGAAACAAAGCTATGATTCGATGCAATGGACTTTACACTTTAAATATTTCAGACGGAGCAATGTAGAGCTGACATATGTAGTTCTTCAACAGCTTTGCGTCTAGCAAAAACCGGCCAATAAGGTCTGCAAAATGGCCTCTGGGAAAGCGAAAAGCACCGATCGGATCGCTGAAATGAGTATGAAGGAGGTTTTTAACACGATGGAAGCTCTTGGTGTATCGGACGACGGGTTGGAGTCGCTAACCGAGATGAGGTCTCGATTGAGAGATGCGTTAAACCAGGCAGAAAAGACGTCGAACTGGTCTCCTGGAAAGGTACGGTATTTCAGAACTAAAAAGTTTTGACCGGTATCCAATAGCTTACCGGACGCCATTTCGTGATCGCTGGAGCCATGCTAGGCGCAAGAAGGCCGGTTTGGTTTTAATACGCTAGACCTAAGGAAATATAGGGCTGGCTGTTAATTATGAACAGTTTTTATTTCATTGCATTCGTTTATTTCGTGCATTTAATCAAAGATGCACATCTTTTCTCTTCATTTTTGTACCGTCTGATGAGGCACGATTCACGAAACATTCAGTGATACAAATTGTACCAATACACTCATCGAGAGTCTTAATTCCTGCTTTGTTTAAAGAACAATTATTGTCTGGGATACACTTTTTCATGGAAAAGAATCCTCTCGATATTTGTCATGTAAGAAATGTGCCTCTGTCCGGAAGCTTATTCACATTATCTATCAAATGTGAAACCGAAAGTCTTCCGCTCTACAGCGTTTCCACCTCACCGATCACGCGACAAAACGGGTGGAACAAGATCGCAAACATATAAACATGGCCGATTCTTCAAGTTAATGTACCCTTCTAGATCTTCGTCCGATTTTTTCCAATGTAAAAAAACTTTTAAAGTGCAAAGTAAAGGGAAATAAGGCGAACTATTCAACACCCGGCTTTTTCATCTGATAACCGAACGGTTTACACATAACTGGCGGGCAAGGCAGAGCGAGGTCGGCTATCTTCTGTACGTCGCCCAGTTCACTGACGCAATCTGAGAGCGGTAATCACATTGAGCTAAAATATGACAGCACTGTACGTTGAAAATGAAGTGATTCGACTTATCGTAGTGTGAACCGGTATAACGTCAAACTCTAGTTAAGTTGTCTAACCTGAAATTTTGACAGCACTTTGAGATAGTTTTCTCGGAATAGATCACTTTTCTTATTCTCCCACTGTTCTGGTGCAAACTTTACTTTTTGCTTTTACAGTACTAGTAATACTCCGATTATGTAAAATACTTTATTTTCTTCAGGCTTTTTCCATTTTGTCGAAGGCCAAAGAAGAAGATGACAGAAAAAGACAGGCCTTACTAACCTTTTACGCCAAAGCCCAAGACCTTCTGAGTAAAATGGACGGACCGATGCTAACTTTACTTCAGAGGCACACAAAAAATGTGAAAGAAGTTTTGAAGTGGCACGAAAAGCAGCTGAAGCAGACGCAGTACTTTCTTCTTGTTTCTGGTAAATGATGCAAAAATTCAGTCTTCTTTTTATAAATCTATGATTTTAATATCTAGTAACGATTTTCCTGAGTTGCACCCAGCCGGAAGTTGATATAGATCATAAATAATACCATTTAAATTAAACCAAGCCACTAATAAAAGTAGAGCTCCCGCACATGACTAAACATTATTTGTAAAGAATAAGTTGTACCTTTTTTACATATGAGTTAAACCAATATCATGCAATATCATGCATAAAAATTAAGTTGAAAAGTCTAAAGAGCATCCGGGTTAACCACAGGCGGCCCAGACGTAGTATGTGTCACTGAATGAATATATTAATATCCACATGGACAAATTAATGCGATGAGTCGTCGAAACTCCCATGGACTAAAATAGTCTAAAAGTCAAAATATAACAAAACAAAGCTAAGATACCTTCAACTGAACGTATCCTTGTCTTTCCTGGCCGGTTTAAGTGACATTTTGTTGAGTTTTGAAATTGTAGGTAATGTCCACTAAAGAAGAATTAAAGGCTGGCTCCACGCATCTTCACACGAGGCGCTATAAATTCGAGAATAATCGACGAATCCGCTCCAAATAACCATCGGCTAATCTGCAGGTAACGTGTGCTCCTGCTTCTGGCTCGCTTGCTCCACAAAACCCATCGCAACTGCACAATAATTGCTCGCTCATCAACAACCACTGTTGACCTTTACGCTTCGATATGACCGCAAACGACCAGGTTTAATACGCGACGTGAATATTCAAGCTTAGCGACCGCGTTCGCGCAACAATGCAAATTTTAGCCATGAAGACTGTACTTTCTGTACAATGACATTTCAAATTTATGACTTTTGTGTACGCGGATGTCAGACAATCAAAATCTCTCCAGACAGAATTCATGAGTCCCTTTTTGTTATTGCTCACCAGCAAGAGAGAGAATTGAAAGAACAGTGCTTGTCAACAGTAATTTGAATACACGTTTAACGAGAAAACTCATTTTTCTCCCTACTTTTTCTCAGTAAAGAAGTTATCCACACTTCATGAATACCGCAAAAACCAAAAATTGTTTTAGGACTAATATCGGTTAATGTTTCCTCCAGAAAGCTGTAAACAGTTAACTCATTGCCTCTGCGTTAGCGCTGCAGGGCTCAGCCAACTGAGCTATGAAGACCCGTACACTGGGAGCAGACCAATTTTCGGCAGTTCACATCATCCTCATTCCATAACGAACCCTGAAAGCAAGGATTCCCAAAGATACCACCCTAATGGCTGCTAATCAGGAATAAACGCAAGGGAGCCAGAGGGGGGTGCGATCTTTTCCTCGAACTCTTTCGCTAAATAAGTGTTCGTTGTAAACCTGATAAAATACGGTTGAGAGTTTAAGCCCTAATCTAGCTGTTGTTTCATGTCCAAAATAAAATCAAGGATTAAAAATGACATTCTTTCAATCAAGTTGCCGGCAGTTCATGTTTTCAGTTTAAAAAGCTCGGCCGCTTCCGTTATGTTAAGGTACTCCCCTGCTTGCTAACAAGGACTTTTAACTGCTAAGAACGTCTGGTAACAAGGGAGGGAGGGGGAGGCCGGATGCAGACTCATCTCGATGCCGCTTTTGTCTCTTCATGCAAAAGGAAGTAGCCTGGGTAGCTGGCAGATTTTTTGGTGTCTTTTTTCTTTGTGGTTCGTAAAGTAAGAAATACAACCGGGCGAAAGCTGAACCGAGGACGGCAAAGAAACGATAGGGGAGGGGCGAAGGGCGAAGGTTCACTCACTCACCACTCTTGCTTTTCGAACCACAAACCGCCAGCTGCGCATGCGCAAGCTACTATGGGAGGTGCTTTGCGTGACAAGACAAGGAGATAAGGTAGGGGGGCGTTCTGGCAAATACTGCCAATAGTTCTGTTTTGCCCGGCCTAAAAATCCACCCAATTTTTTGGTTACCACGCTATTCGTTTTGGTGTTTTTGCAGGTGAAACATCCTCTGGTAAAAGTAGCTTGATCAATCTTATTCTTGGAGAGGACATTTTACCGTCTAGTACTGCCACTACAACGTCTACCATGTGTGAACTGAAGTATGGAGAGACACCTACAATGGTGGTGCACTTTAAAGACAAGGATCCTGAAACAGGGGAGACGACTAAAAAAATTCCACTCCACAAACCTAATGATCAAAGTACTTATCTTGAGCAGATCTCGACTTACGTCCACCAGAAAGGTTCGATGTTGAAAAAGGTTGAGCTTTTCTGGCCCCATGAACTTTTACAGGTAATTGGTTCGAAATGGTTCTTTTTTGTCGGCAGCGAAATAAGGATCTACTACGCGAGTAGCCTGCGCAGCAAGCGCTTCTGTGCGGTTTAGGAGTAAAGAATGAGGAACAAGAGTCAAAGACCGCGCGAAAAATGGCGCAAGTAAAAGAGCGGGCCTCTTTCATTTTTTGGTTCTCGTTTCATTTCTCGCGCGGTCAAAACCGAAAATCCCTTTCCACGGTCTATTTTTGCTCTGAAACCAAACGGAAACGCTTGCTACGCAGGCTAGTACGCGAGCGGCTACGTATCAATGAGCTGCTAAAACGTCTACGATCAGCATCTGTTATAGAAGAGCGCATTAACCAACCTAAACAATTCCACTGTACGGCCATACCTTATACCATGTACCATGCCATGCTAAACTGCTCCACCAATAATAGCGGAGTCCTCTCTTGCGCGCAGCCGAGCACTATGGGTAAGAAAATTTAGTCATCTATGCACCCGAGAAATTTTGGTGGTCACGTGTGCGTACGTCTGCCTGTCCTCCCCGCCCGCCCGTTCCTCCACACCACAGGGGCGGGGATCAGGCGCGGATCCACACCACCGGTTTCCACCGTTTTATGGAAATCGGTCAGATTTGTCATAATAAATATATTTCAAATAACAACAAAAAACTTGAAATCGAGAGATGAAATGATCCGCTGATTTGTAAGGCTTAGACTGCCTGAATGACTTAGAAATCAAAAAAAATTTCAAGGGGGAGCATTTCCCTAGACCCTCCTAGAAGCTTGCCCTTCAGCCCTCGTGTAGGAAATCGGTCAGTATTTTTCTAGATCCGCGCCTGAATATGAAATGTCACACTTCTATCTTGAATGGGAGCCTGCAACCTTTGTTTAACTTGATAATAGATATCGTTATCATGGTAAATTGACAACTGTCATAACAGGGTGTCCGCTGACCAGCATCACATGATGTACAAACTCAGGTGCCAACCCATCGAGGTCACGTGTTTTCTGTTTCTTTTCCGCTGAACAGTTATAAGCTTTAAATTGATCGCAGGCTCACGTTTATGTTTTAGGCTGGTCCTCAAAAGTCATATGGTTCTCCCCTAAAGTTATATTAAGTATAGATTTTTGGATTTCTTTGCAACGCCAGTTCCAAATTCATTCTCCAAAGTAAATTATAAATGCACAACCGGGAACCTCGCTTTTCGCTCTGGCTACATCTATATGTTAAAAAATATGCCGAACCAAACCCAAGGTGTTATGGAGGTTCCTGCAGATCACTACGAGGAATTTCATGAAAACTATATTCTCAAGATTACTTACAAAATCCTATGATTACGGGGAAATGGTGAAAATTTTGATTTCTTAGGAATTTATGGGATTTGTTTTGCAATGCTATTCCCTGAATTAGCACCAGTTACAATAAATTCAATTGTAACGTTACAGGGAAATAGCCTAACCCCGAGAAGATTCTTTGTGTTTGTATAGGTAATAGCATGATTTGTAGTGATATTTGGCATAAATTCCACGAGTGATATTTCGAAATTGCTGTACGTAGTGAAATTTGAGTCAATTTTGAAATATCACTAGTGGTATTTATGCCAAATATCACGTACAAATCATGCTATTATTTGTTTATACTACTACCCGCAAAGGTTTTGTAATTTTCACATGTAGGTATTTCAAATTAAGCTGAAATACCACTGCTCTTAGCCAATCAAATTGAAGAAATTTCTCATGTAGTAGTATAATACCTTGTATTCAAGATAAAATTTAATTGTTTTGCAAGATCCCTATATGCTCTTATGTAAATTACAGAAAGGAATAGTGATCATTGACAGCCCTGGTGTTGGAGAATCTGACGAAATGGATGAGATAGTGATTAAGTATCTGCCTGAAGCTTTTGCTTTTATATATGTCGCTAACAGTACGATTGCAGGGGGAGTCAAAAAAGACAGAGTAAGTACCTGGATTATTGTAAGTCCGTTCCGGGAATTTACACGGACTGAAGCTAGGCCTGTCCCGCTTGCGCCCGTAAAGTGCTGGAAAGTTGCTTCCTGGAATGCAAAAACGTTGCTAAGAAATCGCCAAAAATCCAAAAACTTATGCTACCCAATCGTCTAAAGTTTCTACCTAAATTTCTTTATATTTTTCTATAAAAGTGAATTAAAAAGCTCTATTTTTTGTTCTTCGCAATAACTTCTCACATCAGTCAAGAACTGATAAAGTTTGAAACTAAGCTTTAAAGAGTTTCTCACTTAAATGGACGAAATTTAAGCGAACTTTAATACGTTGTATGAAAAAAATCTTTTTCTTTATAATTGAACAAAATGTGTATTAAAGTTTTTTTTTTATTCCAGTTTACCTTCTACAGGCTGCCTTTCAGGCCTCTTAGGATGCCGAGAGCCCGTAAGCAACACTATCATACTATTAATTATTCATATGGCAAAAATTTCAGTTCGACGTTGTACTAGAAATATTCTTTGCTCTATAAATGAGCTAAATGAGCATTTAATTTCACTTTTTTTTTAAGCTTACCTTTTCCGTTTTCTTGTGTTTAATTTATTTATGCTGACTGCGTTTCAGGCCTGTTAGGCACGTTTAACTAATATGCCTTTTCAGCCCTTCGAAAACGTTTTCAAGTAGGGAAGGTTATGTGTTCAAAAGGTTGATAAACATTCAGGAAATTCGCATAAATTGAAGTCTTCTGTGAAATCGTTGACACATGCTTGATTTGTGCTCTAAACCTATATTTTGTTCAAAAAACTTACACGAGGTTGCTTGAACCGCAGCAATTGCTTCAAACGTCAAAAGTTGCCGAGCACAATCGGGACAGGCCTAATCGAAGCTAAGAGCATTAACTATTCGATATTAGTGGAAACGGAACAATTATTCTGGAGAGAAAAAAAAAACTAAAGGGCCCTGATTCCAAAGGGAATTCCTTAAAAACGTACTTGGATTATGAATCCTGAAAAACTGTTCTTTGATTTAAGCTAATGAATCCATTCGGAAGTTGGCTTTTTTGGTTCCATGGGGTTAGAGTTAGCCTAGTGTTAGTTCTAACAGCAAATCGTGTTTGGATTCTACAATCAACATTTAGACTTTCCGAAAGAAGCGAACCCTGAGAAATTTTATATTGTGTTCTCCAGAAAAAGAAACACATCTTAAGTTTTGTTAAACTCAGTAGTACCATTTTTTCTTTACTGGGAAATAGTCAATTAATTCACTTAGAGCTGGTGATAGCTAAATAAGTGAATAGCAAACGGCTAAGTTTAAGCGTTTCTTTCAAGTTATAGTAAGCAAAAGGAAATGTATATGATGTCTTGATTTATCGTTTCTGATTGGTCCGATTGCTGCTGTATGTATACAGTTGAACAAAGCCAACAACAATATTGTGAGGACTCATGAAATATTCTGACAAACCAAAAGCTAAATTGAAGACGTAAACGCGTGTGACGATAAAGGGTATCAAGATTACTTAAAGATGAAAGGTAACTTACTAACCTTCTGTTCAAATGTCCCATGGGAAACTCTCATATAAATGAGCGGAGATGGTCGTCGTCTGGTTTACGAAGTGCAAATTAATTGCAAATTTCAGTATCACTTAGGGTCTTCAAGATGGAATACCAATATTTTTACGAGGTCTGTACTTCTCCTTTCCGGCTATTTGGTTGTCTGTTTTAGAATGGTATTTTTCAGGGTCCATGTCAAACCTGAGCCACGCCCATATTGGCCTCCATCCGCGGTGTTATTCCAATTTTCCATTAAACCTCCGCCTATTTCAACGAAGCTCACCCGGGACAAATTTTCGCGCCCCAAACTGTTACTCTTATCCCCTTGTTGTCGCCTGTTGCTTCGTAATAATGAAACTTAAGTTATCGTGCCAACGTTAATTTTTCCTCGCAGCTTGTAAAACTGCTTCAAAGCGCGAGGGATGTGTCAATCGAGGTGCCAGGAGAAGGAAAAGAGGATGGGAATCTATCGCTTGATATACAGGAACGTCTGTTATCCAAGTGCGCTTTGTTTGTGTGCAACAAATGGGACTCCGTCCCGGAGAAAGATGTGCCGATCGTTAAAAAAGAAGTTATAGAGAAACTCCAAAGGGTCTGGCCTGGTGTTGATCCCGATTCACAGATCATTTACATGTCAACCACGAAAGCTAATAAAGCTCAAAGCCTTGGTGTTATCTCCAAAGAATTTTCCTCTTTAATGGAAGGATTGAGGTCATTGGTCTTGCAGAGTATAGAAGCAAAGCTGGAACTTCATTGGGAGTAAGCTTTATTGTGCATGTTTTGTCCATCCTCACTGTGAAACATTAAATGTCACAAAATATTTCAGGGGAAACGATTGAAAAATAGTGCACCATTTTTGTGAGAGGAGGAGTTTCCGTTTAGTGCTCGTGCACAATTTAAATGTTTCAGGATTGATTCCACCTGCGGATTCACACGTTTGATTTTGTTGTTGTGGGAAGGGGAAGGCCCGGGGGGGGGGGGGGGAGGAGGGGGAGAGAAGAGAGTAGAAGGTATGGTTTGTTAGAGGTTTGACGCTATTTCTGAATACCGGAAGGTATTTCATGTGACACACTTTTCGGCTAGTGCTTAAACTTGAAATAGTTGTTCTCCCACCGATACCATCTGCACTCGCTTTGTTTCTTCGCGCTTCCCTTTCGGTGTCGAAGAAATGTGCAATATGGTAATTAGGATGAGGAGAATTGAACTAAAAATAACTGAATCAGTATGAGTTCTCTGCAGGCTAAGGCACCAGCTGAGACAACTGAAAAGAAACACCTTCCAAAATAGTCCTTTTAAAACCAAATCCATCCCGTGACAACAACTTTTATGGCAGATATGTTTAAACGGATCAAAAGCTATAATTATAAAAACAATAGTGCGGCTGCAGGAGTAGTTCTCTTTTTTTGTTGTTGACTTTTTAACCCTATATCAATCCTGTTGACCCGAAGGATTTTTAGAGACATGGAAACATGACTGTGTTTTAGCAAGTGACATGAATTCAATTTGTTGAAATTTTGAGAAGGAACGTCAAAGATAAACGTTTTGCCAAAATTTCCTAGTACAAATTTTTCTGAATCAAGACTGAAATATTTTTTGTTATAGATGGCTTTACAAACTTCTTTCGAGGATTTTCATTCAAGCAAAAGTGTTTGTGGTAAACGCTTCAAAGAGCCCCCAGGAAGTCAGAGAAAAACTGGGAAAAATTTTCAACCGCCTAGAGGCAATTCAAAAAGATCAAGGGAAAGAGATAAAAGACCTCCGCGAATCTTTCAGAGAACAAGTTAACAGTGTTGTGCATCAACTCTTGCAACATCTCCTGTCAGACGACATAAAGCAACGCTTTACAAAGTGGTCCAAAGAAGAAGCTCCAGATGAGGATGGGTCCTGGAAGGAAGTTGAAGAGAATGTAAACGCCGCTTTGTCCGGACGTTTTCTAGAAATTGTAGATCAGTGGGAAGAGGAAAACAAAGTGTTTTCAACTACTCGTACTTTCCTCATGGAGCAGTTTCAAGATTACTTTAATAATGTCGAATTCAAATTACAGAATGTTCAAAGCGAAGCCGCGGATGACGGCTCCAGCAATCCAAACAAGGTAGCCATTAGAATTCAAATTTCATTCTGGCAGAAAGCTTTTTGGAACATGAAGAATTTTAGTCTTGGCCTCGCTAGATTGCTTATTAAAGTAAGCAATTTCAGGCTAGGAGCAGCGATCAAAAGCGCTAACGAGTTGGCTTCAAATGTTGTAAAAATCTTGTACAAAGATTTATTAAAAGACGTGTCTAAAGACATTCTCACTGACAGTATGAAAAAGAAGCTTAAACCGTTTGTGGAAGACAAATTAAAGGATGTTAAGCTCTATCTTGATAGAATCGAAGCTCGTCTGCAAGAGATGATCAACGCGGACAGGCAACTTTATGAGCAACTCAGTAAACGATCGGCTCGCTATCAGCCTTTGTTCTATGTGGCAAAACAGAACAGGGATCAACTGGCAAAATTTGGCTTAAGCGAAGTTTGTGCTGTAAAAATCGATCGCGAGGAATTGGAGTGGAAAGAAGAAACGTCTTCCTACCTTGGCCGTGGATCATTTGGTGCTGTTTACCAAGGAAAGATGAAAAAAGATGGAGAGGTAAAAATTGTGGCCTTAAAAGTGTGGAATGAGGCGCTTGATGCCGCAAATGCAAAAGAAATCATGGAGGAGATAAAAAATTTGAGGTAATGATTGTACACTCACTCAGGTCCGAAACAGCTACACCTCCACATATACAGAATTTTTTCTATACATTTGTGTTAGTACAGTACTTGCCTGTCGTGTTCCTCCGCAGTATCATAATAATTTATGGTTAGTTTCCTAGATTTTCAGCGAAAAACTGTAGTTGAAATCTATCGTCCGACGAGTGTTACATATTTTTGTTTATTTTTGCTACCAGTTGTAGTCCGTGCAAGTTAAGTAATTCGACTCTATTTTCGATTTAAGCAATAGAAAACGTTTTCCGTGTTTGCATAGCCTGATATAAACACGAGAGGGGTTGGGAGTATTCGAGACAGTTATGCAAACCCGAGACAAAGTCGAGGGTTTGCATAACTGTCGAGAATTCTCCCAACGCCTCGAGTGTTTATATCAGGCTATGCAAACGCAGGAAAAAAGTTTCCTATTGCTTTTATGAAATAACTTTCCCGAGAAAAAAACGCAGAACTCTTTGCATGGCACTGATTAAAAGAGAAATTCTTACCAGTCGCAAAATCTTGTCCACGAAGTCTTGCACGCGTAATAAGTTCTTGTTTTGCAAAAAGATGCTTTGCAAAATACGGATTTTTCTCGCTTAAAATGTCAACTTAAGTGAAGAAAAATTGACTCACCTTCCTTGTAACGATTTTCCATGTTTCAGCCGACGAAGGAATGTGTAAATAAAGTAAACTTGTCGAGTTTTGAACTCGAAGACTTTTTCAAATTTGCGCTTGCGTGATTAGCGCGCGAAAAGCCAAACAAGTTGACGCCACACCATGTTTACATACTCTCATGCAAACACTCCGCTCGGCCAATCAGAGCGCGCGTACTATCTTAGTTATTTTCGATTCTTCTATAGCTGCTGTCGGTGATCTCTCTCGTCACATTGTTGAGTGCTGCATTTTTGACGAAACAGCTAGGTTGCCACGCCACTGTCTTACGTGACGTCAGTCGTGGATAACTTTTGCTGATATTCCATCAGTTATGATTGACGTCAGTGATAAAATACCGTGGAACTGAATCGATATAACTAAGGGCCAAAGAACTCTAGCAACATGTGCTAATGATAATAATTAATAATAATAATAAAATAATAATATTAATAATGATAATAATAATAATAATAGTTAATTAATCAATTAATTAATTAATTATTCGTCTTTTCTGTTAATTAGAGTGTTAAACCACCCTCACATTGTGAAGTTTTATGGCATATTACTTGACAAAGAAACTTCACAAATGGCTTTGGTCATGGAAAAGTGTAAAGGAAACTTAAAGAGCCACATCTTCAGCGGTCCAGAGTCAGTTCCTGGCAAATCTGAAAACCCCGCTGTCTTCAGAGACGTACGCCGTTGTGCAAAAGAGATCACCGATGGTTTGGCTTTCATGCATGCGATGGGAGTCGTGCACAGGGACCTCACGTTGGAAAACATCTTGGTACTAATCGTATAAGAATACATGTATTTTTTCACGATTTTTTGTCTTATAAGCAATTATTGGATGAGGTTTTTGTGATATCCAGAATAATCGAGGTCGAGGTAGTGGTTATCACCGTAGCCGAAGGCTGAGGCTGATAACCCTTACCTTACATTGAACGAAAAAAAAATTCTTTTTAAGAATATTTCAGTGCCATTAAGATAATGAAAGTATTTGAATTATACTCGACTTACCTCAGATCAGGCCGAATTTTAGTAATTCTGATACTGCCTCTCTGAGGCAGTATCAAAATTACTAGGTCCCACAAGTCAACAGGTACGAGAGAATGACTGGACAGTCGACAATTCGAATAAAACGACGGTTAGCTCTGTGACAGAAGACGGATCGAAACGCACCAATGATATTAGGAGTCTTTATAGCTAGTAACATCACGGCTGAACTGACAGACGACCAATAACATCTCGAATTAACTTGCCAATCAGGTCAATACCCAGAGTTTGATACCATGAATTGACTTGATAAAACACACTTTGACTCTGAAGATGACCAACGCACACTGACAGGTTGTCGAAAAAAGGTCAGTCACTGTCAACAACAACAGTCCTATTCAGGACTACGTTCACCCGTATGATCATGCTCCACCTTCTAATTATGGACTGTCCCGCTCTCTTGCCCATGTCAATTTCAATCATTTCCAGCTTGTGAAATAAACCCTGATCTCAGGTAGGCTCGACCATATGAGTGCACACAAAATTACACTGCTTTGTAAGTACTTCACGTTGCGATTTTAGTGAGCGGCCTGCCGCCGTGAAAAGTGCTGTCGGTTCACCATTATTGTTACTGAGAACCTGTTTACACGAGTCCAGACTAAAACGGACAAAAATTTCCACGGATCCGTCTTTCGTTTTCATGAGACGCGCGGAACTGTGCAATTCAGTTTTTAACAGCAAACCGTACTGCAATCTATAGCATATTTTCTTACAGGCTCTCTTTTCGCAACTGCTTATGTTGCGTCTATAACTGCGATGATCTTCTTTCATATAATCCTTCGCCCCGCAGTTCTCATATATGATTTTTATATATTCATAACTTCATCATCATCATTTCAGGGGGTTTATAACGAACCAGCACAATTGGTAGAGCGCTGCACCGGTATCGCAGAGGTCAAGGGTTCGAATCTCGTCTAAGCCGAATTTTTTTCAGGCTCTCTTTTCGCAACTGCTTATGTTGCGTCTATAACTGCGATGATCTTCTTTCATATAATCCTTCGCCCCGCAGTTCTCATATATGATTTTTATATATTCATAACTTCATCATCATCATTTCAGGGGGTTTATAACGAACCAGCACAATTGGTAGAGCGCTGCACCGGTATCGCAGAGGTCAAGGGTTCGAATCTCGTCTAAGCCGAATTTTTTTCAGGCTTTCTTTTCGCAACTGCAAAAGTTGCGTCTATAACTGCGATGATCTTCTTTCATTTAAGAATTTGCACGGTTCCGTATTAACGGGTTGCACAGGTGAAAATCCGTCCTTTAAAAATTTGTCGGGACGCGCGTAAATGGGGTCTGAGAGAAATGAAGAAAAAAGTATAGTCACTGCACTCTTCTAAAAGTTTATATTCCTTGTCCCATTAAAGCTGACTGACGAAAACACAGTGAAGATTGCCGACGTGGGCCTGGCTAAAGCAGAAATAGACATCACCGGTACCTATACGGGAACACCTGTTTATATGGCACCTGAAGTGTTCCATTCCCAAGTCTACGGCAGCAAGGCAGACATCTACAGCCTGGGGCTGTTAATGTGGGAGATGTGGTATGGGCAACGGGCCTTTGCTGACGCTCCAGGGACTACACTGCAAGCTTTGTTTGATTGGATCGATAGAGGTAACCGTCCAGTGGACAGGCAGGGTTGCACGAAGCCTCCATCCTTCTGGGACGAGCTGATGACAGAGTGTTGGGACAGTAGTCCAGAGAAACGCCCCACAGCCAGAGAATGTAACCAAAGAATAGTCGGGGACTGATACAGGGGCGGATCTAGGGGGAGGGTGCAGTGGGTGCGCACCCCCCCCCCCCCCCCCCTGAGATGACCTGGGGTTCTCTAATACAACTGGTATTCTGCCAAAAAAAAAAAAAAAGTGGTTTATTGGTGTTGAAGTAGAGCAAGAGACGAGTGCATCCCCTCCTAAAAAAAAAACCTGGATCCGCCCCTGTGATACTAATGCCTGAGCCGTTGTAGGATAACGTCATGATAAACTAGCATTTGTTAGAGCTTTGTGATAAAATTCAAGAAGCTTCAAAAGAAGGATTCAAAAATTCGTAAGAGGCCAGGTTTCTCTATTGTCAATCTCAGAAGAGGCAGGCACTCGAAAACCCATAGAAATTCGATAAAAATGATGCATGTAACCGACGCTAAGAACAAGGTAACGCATATATTCAGAACTCGGGAATAGATAGTAGTTAGCAATTTTTCTACTATTACTAGCTGCTCTTGTACAGTGTAACTTCATGGTAAGCAACAAGAGCTTTATTCTCGCTTGTAATCAAATCTCGAATTGTTTTAACAATTACAGTTTTTGTTAACAGTACTTTCAGGAAAGCAATAGATAACAACAGAATGAAGCTCCTGATGATAATTTTTTTCATTTACCTTTTGAGACATGGCTCCAAGAACTCAATGAGTTGTCGAAGTAATCAGTGGAAACTATAAATATAGGTTGATGTTAGTCTAGTTGGGTGTTTTGAAATCTTTCATAATCGTTTCACTAGAAAAAAAAACAGACACTAACAAGGCAAACAAATAAAAACAAGCATACTTTAGATGGTGAGGGAAAAAAAGTTAAGGCTGAAAGCCTTCAATTTTCCAAATGTTAACCACCAAGAAAAACGTTATAGCTATAGAACATGCAGATGTTGTTAACATGGCGTATTTGTAACGCTGTGAGAGTTGACTTGACTTTTGTATAAGCATCAGGATTATTGATGCGGGGCCAGCATTCCCGGTTAAATCGTGTTTTTCATGTTTCTCTTCCTTTTAGAAAACTGCAAGAATTAAAAGCACAATTTGGCTTGATCGCATAAAATTTTACTTTTTGGTACTTCTTCAAAGAATTTAAAAAGGTTCCTGTGAAATATGGACCTAAAGCAAACTGGACGGGTAGCCCGTACATTTACAGTTTTTGTCTTGTCCTTTTTCCTGACAGTTATTCATTAATGAAAATAAGCTAAGTAGTATAAAGACAATTACAAAAGTAGAGTAGTAAAAATAGATGAGTTTTTGGTTCAAAAAAGACGAACAAGAGGGCAATGGAGGCTCCTGTGACAAATTATTTGTTTCCTATTTTTAGAGCAATAACAGACCTTCTGTTTTCAATCAATTCAGCTCTACATTGATTTCCGTGATTTTGCAATAACTGAGTAGTGAGGCAATAAATTTTGAATGGAATCTTCTGTTCCAGATTACTTTAACTATTTTTTAACTATTTGTTTATGAACTTGAAACCGATGGGTAAGACACTGAAGCAGCGCTAGAACAAGTCACTGATGTTGATGATACCCACCCCAGGAAATCTAATGTTGACGACACCCAACCCAAGGAATCTGATTTTGGGGACACTCATACCGGGGAATCTGTTGTTGGCGACCCCCACCTCTGGGATTCCGATGTTAACGACCTTCACTCTTGGAACTGATCTGGTGTTGACGATACCCACCCTGGGGATATGTTAACTCCGGGAAACTGATGTTAACGTCACCCCAGGGAATCTGATGTTGACGCCCACTCCGGGAAACTGATGTTAACGTCACCCCAGGGAATCTGATGTTGACACCCACTCCGGGAAACTGATGTTAACGTCACCCCAGGGAATCTGATGTTGACGCCCACTCCGGGAAACTGATGTTAACGTCACCCCAGGGAATCTGATGTTGACGCCCACTCCGGGAAACTGATGTTAACGTCACCCACCCCAGGGAATCTGATGTTGACACCCACTCCGGGAAACTGATGTTAACGTCACCCACTGGAGGTAGGGAATCTGATGTTGAAGATGCCCTATCCCAAAAATCCAGCGTTCAAGGAACTTTCCCATAAACAGTGTCCAACCCGGTGAATTGTGCTGAATTGAGTGAATGAACTTTTTGCCAATATTCTGCAAAGAACCTCTGATATATCGGCAAAAAAACCCCAATTGAAATCAAAAGGAGAACATGCCGTGAGGCAAAGGTTATATTTTAAAGGGTAAAATAGGTCAGGCGAAAGCAGTTGGCTTCCAGCGAACTTTGTTACCGACGTCGAACCAAAATTGAGCCCGGATCGAACAACAAAAATAAACAAAAAATAAAAAATAAAACTAATGAACAATTGATCAACTTTCAACCCAAAATGTCCGTACATTTTACAAAAATAACTTAAAAACAAACCTTTTTTGCATATTTATTTATAAACCAATCTGTATCTTATTTTCTATTTAACTATTAATTTTAACACTAATCACAGTGAAAGTGATGCGTTCTTAACCACCTCGGGAAAATAAGACAGCCATTTCTCTCACGAAAATGAATCACATAGTGGCATGTTAGACCAATTTTGATACATTATATATCATACTTCACTTGGAGGAATAAGAGAAAAAAAAGTCTTATTCATCCCTTAACCTCCACTGAAGGAAGTGATTTCTTGCGTTTCATTTCCCCAAGCCTCGGAGCCAAGTACGAATGTTCATTTGTCGAAATTGGTCTAATTAACACTCAACTAACACTATAACGTTACGCTTAATTTGACTAATAAGTTTTAAAAAACAAAACATCACTTAGCTGTAACAGAAAACTACAACTATAATTGGAGGCGAAGCAGCTAAAACGAAATATGTTTTCTTCTTGACATTTGAACAGGAAAGTACGTTTTTAAATCGCGGGTTTCTTTTTAGGCTGAAAAGGAACATGCAACTACTGGCAATGGAATGTGCTTAATAATAAAGCATGCTTAATTGATAAATTTGTAAATTTATTAAAGTTTGTCTGTACATAGATTTGCGACTCACATCAGGTTGAAATAACATGCATGTTCAGCAAATAAGTTTGGGACTACTGTTTCTCGAATTCCACCACGTGTTTTTGTGTTTTATGACCTAATCAAATTTTCAATCAGCGGGATCCAGGGAGGACATTCAAATCATAAACTCTACAAGTCTATGGAATATTTCACCACACAATTCCCATTTCAGCCTAGGATTAGACCCCTTTAACAGAAACGTTTTACACAACAAAACATCAATTTTCCTAGGTATTGATGTCTAAAGATGTACATCTCTTTAAATATATATAAGCAAGGAATTATATTTACCTATTTCTTATTTACAGCTTAGTTTTAATATGTACAATTCAAGCATTATAACTGCCCAATATAGTTACTCCAAATCATAGGGGCGATCGTATTATATAATATAATATAAACCATAGCTTAACTGTGACTCACGTTAAGGTTTTCTCAGACATAATTTGTGATTGGAGACTTTTAAAAAAAATTTATAACTAACATTGTCGTTGAAAACACGCCTTATCAGGTTGACGAAAGGTGCTTTCAGCCACAATTTTTCTTACAAATCAATTAATCAGTACTTCAAGTAAGAGTTCTTTTTTTCTCAGCATAAAGCGTAGAAACAAAGAATGGGCGTGACCCAGTCCGTGACCCAAAATATCCAATTTTGAAACTTCCAAAGCTCAATGCCTGAAATGGAACAGTTTGTTTATGGTCTTATGTTTCCAAAATTTCCTGGAATTTTCCGCTGAACCCAATTATGTTAGGAGAAATTTTGGTTCAAAGTTTCGCTTCCGTTTCGCTTGGATAGTGGGGGTTCAACTCATTTCAATCAAGATTTCTTGACTGACAAAATCTCTTGAGATTGGAAGGAAAGACGTACATCTCCTAACCGCTTTGAATTATCTTGTGCTGCACCCCCCTGAAAAGAGGGGTCTTGGTGTGGGGACCGGGGGAGGCCACTTCAGACGGTGATGGTCTAGACAATTGAAATCCTTCATCATAAAGAAAATTTCTTTCACCCACGTTGATCGCGTAGAAAAGACCACAATTTTTAGAGACCGTGCTGTCATGTTATATGATGTCACCGTCGGACAAAGGAATAACTGGTCTCCTCTCATCATCATCCTCATCATATTCTTCAGTTTTCTGATCATCATAGTTGATGTTATCAAAGTCTCTGTTAATATTTCCTTTAAATATAACCGCCCTCTTGCTTTGCTTGCTGTTTACCATCATTGCTTTGTCGTTTGTTGGTTCATTGTCAACGGTGTATACAATTCTGAAATCAAATTTGAAAACGTATGAGATAAGTGTCATGGAAAAATTTGAAGAACTTTCTTTCTTTTCTTTTTTTTGTTACTAAGATCAAATGAAAACTACTGTGCAGTACTTTCCTGTGCCAATGCTTTTTTAGCCCCTGAGTGAAAACTAAAAGAAACTTTGTGACAATTCAAATGAAAGCTAATGAGCAATATACTGCATTTCCCGTGATACTCAGCTTTTTTGGCAGCAGTACAAAGTGGGTTCTAGGTTGTGAGTCTGCATGTATCGGATGGAATCCCTAAAGTTTGAAAGGAACAGCTCTGTGAGCAGCGACATTCTCCACGGATCCAAATTTCCCAATAGTTATTGATTCGAAGTAGTGCGGAATATATGAAAATCATAAATGTGAACTGAGGAGTGAAGAATTATTTGAAGGAAGATCATTGCAGTTATATACGAAACTTTTGCGGTTGCGAAAAGAAAGCCTGAAAAAATTTCAAGCTTGTACAGGATTCATTTTCATGTCACTTAAAGCTAAAAAGAGCACATGGCTTTAGCGATTCACCCACGAAATTTCAGAAAAAAGGAATTGTCAAAAGAGTCTGTTGTATCACATGTCAGGAAATTATGACAGGCAATAATGAAGGGCAAGTTGTTTAGTTCTTTCCTAAAGAGTTAATTAATTTTTCGAGCTTAACACGAGACTGGATGCCTTTCAGTCTGGTGGACGCACGTGCATAATTCGACAGAGAAGCAAGTGTCGTGGCACAAGTCATATCATCCACAATTCCCTCAGTATGTCTAAGCTGGACAAACAAAAAACAAACAAAAAATAATCTGGCTGGTCTCATCAACGAAAAAAGAAACAGGCCCAGGCTTCAAAAAACGGCACAGTTTGGTGTTGCTAGGGTGGCCAACTTTATGAAGCCTCTACATTTGGCACTGATGCACCCATGTCAAAAAATAACGACAGTTTATCAAGTCGTCAAAGTGAGACTCAAGTGGTACGAGATTGTACGAATGAAAAACAATGTCTACCAAGTGGCTCAAGTGACGAGGCAATGGTAATACAATAGTTCATGCTGCTGATACTGTAGAAAGGGGACGGGCTAACTTTAAATCACAGGAGCCGTGAAACGGGCAATAAATAGCATACCTACATCGTAAAAACTCTTATTCTTCGGCCATTTCAACTTCAGTAAAAATAAAAGAAAAACTGCGGTAACATGAAACACTGATGAAACAACGCATGTTGCAAAAAACTAGAATTTTACAGACTAGAATTTTCGAATGTAACAACATACATCTTCAGAAGTGATGGTTGGGACTAGCTGCGGTACTACTTCCACTGTTCAATGAAGTCTACATAGCAGCCAGAGGAGCCATATTCCGGTATAAAACGAATATTAGATTGGGGTTGTTTCACGAGGAAGTCTAATTTCGTGACTTTTTTGTGTTCGTTTTTGTCACCATCTCTAATTATTTCAATCACCTTTAAAACACCCCTACCAACGAAATATTTTGTAAAACTCTTTAGAATGAAATTCAGCGATAAAAACAAGGTGTCTCATGAGCCGATTACTAGGCTTCTTGTGAGGGACCATAAGCATGTGCTTAAGTGAATGCAAAGTTTCGCGGTATATGTAATCTGTTTGAGTGGTCAAAGTTGGCCTCTTTTCTTTATCATAACCATTCCATAATTATAAGACACCACGCCATCTGTTTTAATGCTCAAGCTATTTACCCCGTGGCTTTTTGAGGTATTTTCTGCAATTTTGAAATGCGTAGATTACTGGATTGACAAAAGAGTTAGTCAATATCGAATAGAGATTGTCGTATAATGGTAAACCTGCCAGGCTGGGACGATCTCGTGAACATTAAATGAATACTCGACAATTACACAATGAAGGCACTCCAAAACAGCTGCAGCAGTCTTTTGTAGGTCGTTTATAAACTGGTACTGAAAATATTGATTTATTTTGTTGACTACGACAATATATATGTTGTTGCTGAGTTTTTGTTTGCGCTCTATTTTTATGAATGGCATGATACGTTTTTACTTCAAAACTACAAGTAAAATTGTCTTAACACTTTTATTCTTGACAAGGAAATTAAAGGAACTTGATCTAGCATAACAAGAGAAGAACCGTTTCGTAAATTCTATCAAAACATCCCTTATCCAAACCCAATTCGCTTGTAAACGTCTCTTTAATCGAAGCCTTGTATGTCGACTAGGAGTAGTCCCCATTTTCCCTCAGGGATAGTAGAGCGAGCGAAACGCGAACGCTCGTGAAAATCACCCCACGCGAGAAAGGCGAGACGCTGCAAGGAAAGAGAAAAATGAAGTGAGAAAGAAAAAAATGAATGAAATTAAAAATGTAGTCCCTCATTTCTCTCTCTCCTAGCCGCGTGTCGCCTTTTTCGCATGGGGTGATTTTCACGCGCGCTCGCGTTTCGCTCGCTCCACTATCCCTGAAGGAAAACGGGGACTACTCGCAGTCTACCTTGGACGTGACAGAGAAAACAATAGAATTTTGACAGCCGAAAATAATTTGCATAACCTCAGCGCCCATGTTCGCCAGCTGACATAGTCCTTTTAACCCCACCCACCATTCCACAGAAGTTTGACAGTAATCCTATATATCTTTTCTAGGAATTTGTAACCTTCCTCGATGTTTCAAGCATACATTGCCATGGACTTTGCACTAATATAAGAGGTAACACTGGTATATTTCTTCGCGTGTCTCAAAATCGGCTGGAAGGTTATGCAAAATGGCCTCTGACAAACCGAAAAGCATCGATAGCATGGGATTTGAGGAGATTTTTGCAACAATGAGGATCCTTGGTGTATCTTTCGATGGAGTGATTACGATTGACGACATGAGGACCCGAGTAAAGGCAGCATTAAATCGGGCAGAAAAGACGTCGAGCTGGTCAGCAGGACAAGTACGGTATTTATTCCTGTCAGTAAAATTTCGAGACAATTTTGGCCGGTGTTTACTTAATAGCTTACATAAGCGTCGTTAGTGATTGCTTATGAATCCATGCGAGAAAAAGGAGTTAAAGGTTATTGCTCAAAAGGAAAGACAACAGACTACATATTCATAATAGTTTTAATTTCATTTCAATTGTTTATTTTATGTACTGATCCCACAAGATCCTCAGCTTTTCCTTTCTTAAGCGAAAGAAACCTTCTATATATTTTCCGGTCTATCATTTAACAAGCGAGAAATGTGGCTCCAGAGGCGGAAAATTATTTACAGTATCTAGAATGTGAAACCGAAAGTCTTCCGCAACTGACGCTCCCATCTCACCGATCACGTGACAAAACGTCAATGGCGCGGAACAATATAACAAAGTAATACGGTATTAGATCTGCTTTAAACCCGTTCGTTTCAAAAATTTATTTTTCAAATAAAAAAAAATTCCCAAAATATAAAGTGCACAAGTCTATCAAGAGAGACCTGAGCTTTCAGAAAATTGATATCGGAAGTAAGCCTAACGTTTGAATTTGTGATTTATATCGCAAGCATAAAAAATCAAGAATGGCATACTCTATAACTAGCTAGGAAGCAAAGCAAATTGAAACTGACTTAATTTACCTTTAAATTCCCAGCATTGTTCGTCAATTTTTTTCTTTAGATATAGGGGTGGAATTTTTGTTTTGTAAGCCCTTCGTATAAGGTCCTGAGACATTTAATATTTAGCCCTTGCTGAACGTTTCAGTCGCTGCTGCACATTTCTCATAGTTGCTGTAGTTTCTGTAATTGCACTGATTAAGTTCCTGTCTAGCTGCTGTAGTAATTGAAGTTGTTGTAGTTCCTATAGTTGCTGCAGTTGTTATAGTTGCTGTAGTTGTGGTAGTTCCCGTGTAGTTGTTGTTTAGTAGTTGTTAGTTGTTGTACTGCTGTAGTTGTTGTATAACAGTTGTTGTAGTTTTAGTAGTTGCTGCAGTCCCTGTATAACATTTCTTGTAGTTTTAGTAGTTGCTGTAGTTGTTGTAGTTGCTGTACTTGTAGTTATTGTAGTTGCTGTAGTTTTTAGCTCATGGATGACGTAGTCATGCCACGGGCTTTTGGAGGCACTCGAATGGCACTCGATCACTCACTCACTCAATCACTCACTCACTCACTCGATTCTCATTAATTTATTCATTAAAGTCAGATTAAACACGTTACTCCTACCTCCCTTACTTAGTACTACCTTTTTTCCAAGTGCCTTTTACATATATGTTTGGAATATTCTAGAGGGTACTAGTAAGGCGAATTTTTTTTCCCGACACATCAATTATAGAGATGGGCTTTGTATAAATAACAATATTTTAAAGAACACTGATAATATCATCCGCAAGAAATGGACTTAGAATTGTTAAAAGGACATTGAAATAATTGAGCGTGGATCATTGTTGTATATTTGGACGAATTGTGCACATTTGTTCCCGATATTGTACTTGATATGGAGAAGATGCGATCAACAGGAGCGTCAAAGAGCTATTGCAGCCTGACGATGGGATTTCGTTCAGCGAAAAGCGAATAAACCAAAGAGCCTTATAATCACTGCAACAAAACTTTCCTCGAATTGTTAAAGCGACATTGAGGAGTATCTATTGAGGTTTATTCAGTTATTTGGACGAATCCGTTCGACCATTTGTCTTCGTATGCAAACAGGGAATGAATTAATGTTGTGTCAACTAGAAGCACAGGTTTTAGAACCAACAAGCGTTACGCTTTTTTGCTTGAATTCTTAGGTTATCTTTGCCTTAAAGTAGGCTTTTGTTTGTCGGTGATTCCATTTAGCAGTGCTATTAATGTAATTTCTACAAGAAATGCTGCGCTGGTATAAACAAGTCTCTGGCGAAAGGCAATCGGATACTTCGACTGCGTTTAAATTACTTGGCTAGGTCAGAGCACGTACTGCTTTGAGCTTAATCCGTTTTACATGTATTAAAATAATTTTTAGCTCGTGTTTATCAAAAGCGCGTTCTAAAGCAGTTCAATTTAGCCATAAACGCCTGTATTCTGTATTTAATATAGCTCGTACTGCATATACTAACCGTTACGTACTCATCATATGGAAACATTTATTTGAAAGCATCGCACTTTTAAAACCACGGATTAAAATAAAACTCATGTATTTAAAACTTGGCTATTTTACAAGAAAGTGCAGTGTCGTTCGGAAAGTGTTTGACAGTCACATGAGAAAGCAAACTATTTTACAACTAAAAAGCGTTAATAATTGCTTTTAAAAGTGATCTTTGCTTTGTAAGTAGAAATGCTGCGCTGATAAAAAGTTTCTAGAATATTCAGGTACACATGCAATCGGATACTTCAAGTCACGCTGTATTTTGGCAAGTCCGTACACAATGAACCGTTCAAAAAGATTTATATGTTTTTCTTTGATTATTGAACTGTCTTTCCTAGCCTAATTCAATTCATCCATGAGCTCGCTCCTAGGAGCCTTTGATTGTAGGTTGTGGTAGTTCCTGTAGTTTCTGTATTTGAGTGCTGTAGTTGTTGTAGTTATTGTGAGTTGCCTTAGTTGCTGTAATTGTTGTAGCTGCTGTAGTTCTTGTAGTTGCTATAGTTATTATAGTTGCTGTATTTGTTGTAGTTGCTGTAGTTATTGTAGTTAGTACATACAGTTGGTGTAGTTGTTGTAGTTGCATTTAGTAGTTCCTGTACATACGTAGTCCATGCTGTAGTTCTAACTACTACAACTACAACAACCACAATAACTACACAACTACTGTAACTACGATAACTACAGCAACTACAATAACTACTAAAATACCAACAACTACAACAAATACACAACTACAGTATAACTAAGTACAGCAACTACAATAACTACTACAATCTACGACTACAACAGCTACAGTAACTACAATAACTAACAATAACTACTGCAACTACATCAACTAGAGTATAACTACAATAACTACAACAACTACAGCAATTCCAATAACTACCAGAACCACAGCAATGACAAAGTACCAACAATACGCCAATTATAATCTTTTAACTGTGAAAACATTGACATAAAAGGCATGTATGTCTCGGGACATTATACGCAAGGCTTACATGAATTACCGACCGTAGTTTCTAATCTTTTTACATAAATTCGTTTTCAGTGTGGTCTACCACAGCCGCATAATCGCCCTCAGTTCGCCCTTTATTTTTGTCACGCTACGCTGTCTTTTCTTCGAGGCCATTTTGAACAAGTCAAGTCAAGTCAAGTCAATTATTTAAACTGACACAGAATAATTATAATTTATACAAATTGGTGCTTTAAAATATAAAATCGAGAGATTGTGGAGGGAAAAAGGATTTCAATTGTAGGTTCATTGTGCAGAGTTTGGGACTCCTAAATAGTTCGTGGAACTAACCGAGTTGGTGACCCAAACTGAAGAATATGAGTAGAAGGAATATAGATGCAAAATAGTTGTTTTAGATAAAAAGTATTACTTCATTAATTAAATAGTAGCTAAGATAATATAATAGTAAAACATTAGGAATCAATAACAGTATTATAACCATCAATCACAGAACTCTTGATATATTGACGAAAACTGGAAAACGGCTTGATTTTCTTAACATGAATAGATAAAGAATTCCAAAGTTCTGGACCAGTGTAACTGAGAGAACGAATGCCGTATTGAGTGGTATGAACAGATTTAACAAACAGATTATCAAGCTGTGATTGACGTGTATTATATGAATGAATTGAAGATACTGGGTTAAAATAATTAACAAAACAAGATGGGCTTTAGTTTATGGTACCACTGATAAACAAAAGAGAGAATTTCAAGATGAATTATATCAGAGAATTTTAGGAGTCTGAGACACTTCAGCAATGGCTCAGAATGGGATATAGGGTCGGAAAAAGTCATTATTCTGACGACTCGTTTTTACAAAGTAGTTACTGGTTTTAGGTAGGTTGGGTATGTGAGACCCCAAACTTGAATACCATAAGTAAGAAAGGGGTAAATAAGGGAATAGTAAAGCATAATAAGTATATCAATATTAACATAGCACCTTAATTTGGAAAATATACCTACAGTTTTCGATAGTTTTAAGCAGAGTTCATTAACATGATTTTTCCAAGTTTGATTCAAAAGTGACACCTAAGTATTTGACCGTGGAAACTTCTTAAATGTTCACACCATCAATTTTTAGATTTAATGACTTATATGGTTTTAAAAGTCTCTTAGAGTGAACAAGAACAAAATTAGTCTTCAAAACACTGAGAGCTAGACTATTAGATTTCATCCACTCAGCCACTGCATGGAGCTCTTGATTTAGGATTAGTTCAAGATCATTAAGGTTTTTACTTGAAAAATATATATTAGTGTCATCAGGATATATATATATATATATATATATATTAGTGTTACCAGTAAACCGCTGATCTTAATGTTTTTTGTGACAATGACACGATTATAGCACGGGAAGAGGCAAGGAAATGCGAAAATCTTCGTTGAACAGTGCTCAGTCTGTGCTCTCAACAATATTTTAGCCTTAGCAACGCGGTAATTTGCATAACACGTCATTTTAACTGTCTGCGGCTGGTTTTCACTAGCGACTGAGTCATAAGCGCGACGGAATCGGAGTCAGAAGAATCAGAACGTTTCCATTTCTTCCGACTCTGCTTACGACTCCGTCGCTTACTTTCCGCTTATGATCTAGTGAAAACCAGATTGTCGGAGTCGGAGGCAGAAGCGGAAGGATAAACCGATCACAATGCACGTTCCCACGCGTTGCGATTGGTTTAGTTCTTCCGCTTCTGCTTTCGGTGCCCTGAGCATTAGTCTGTTAGTTGATGGCTTCTATTATAAATACAGACAAATAAATTAGGCATCTTATAAATAGGAACACAAAATGGAAAAATCCGTATTAATATACGAGGTTAACCCTGAGGTTAACATTGACAGCTGGTTTAACATTGAAAACTGCACTGGTACGCGTCCGGATTATCATTGACCGTCATTTATTGTTTCAGTTTTCAAGATCGTTTTGAGGGTGCTAGTATTCATCGAAATGAGCGTAACATCCAGCCGTCATCGAGCGAAAATCACCGTCGAAAATGAACCAATTCATTCTACCGAAAGTAGAACCTCCCTCATGCAAAACCTCAACCTCCAGTTCGTAATTTAACGTTGGATTTTCACAGCAAAAAAAACTCAATGATAGTTTTCTTGGAATAAATTCTTCCTATCACAGGGCAAAGAGGAGTTATTTGTGAACTTGATTGTTGATTGTAGTTAAAAAGTTACAGTTGATACCGCGCATAGTCAGAGTGCTTTCGAAATTTTCTTGTCTAATGCTTAATTTACTTTCTTCAGGCCTTTTCAGTTTTATCTGAGGCCAAAGAAGAGGATGCCAGAAAAAGACAGGACTTGTTAAGCTATTACGCTAAAGCCGATGCCCTTTTGAGAAAAATGGATGAACCGATGCTAGCTTTACTTCAGAGGCACACAAAAAATGTAAAAGAGAATATGAAGTGGCATGAAAAACAGCTGAAGCAGACGCAGTACTTTCTTCTTGTTGCAGGTAAAATGATACAAAAGTCAGAGTCACCATTTTAGGGTGTGTTCGATGGACCGCGTTCATTGCATTGTATCACAGGCGGACCATCCGAACTGTTCGAGGAATCGTGATGTCACGCGCGACACGTGATCCCATACATTAACTGTATTTTGTAACGCCCGCATCCGGCTTGATTCAAGCGATCAGTAGAAATTCTTCATAAAACACAGAATTTTGCACCTTTAGATCCCAAATGTTAATATAACGTGAGAAAAATGAATCAAGATAACTTAACGTATGTTTTGAGTGTCGTGTTCTGCGATTTTGTGGCGTTTTCAGTCGCTTGAAACTGACACCCCCGTCGGGGGTCAGGAGCACCTCGGCTCAGTTTTGAAAAGACATATGGCGGATTTCTCTGATTTCTTCGAAATAAAACAAATTTTACACCACGTTAGGAATCTTCTGTTCACTGTGTATCTGGAAACTACACTGCTCAAAGGCAAAAGTATGCATGCATGCTGAGGCAAGCAATCTTATCCGAGTGACAGTGCAATTTTTTTAATATGCAACAGTAGCTTTAATAGGAACTTCAATATCCTGTAAGCAAGGAGCTGGGCCAAGCGTGTCAAATCTCAGTCTCACCAGTGAAATTCTTTTAGGAGAACCCCTAGTCTGAAGGAATCTAGTAGACGTTTACTTTATTCCCATATTTTAATAAAATAGACGTTTACTATTACTATCAGTTCGTGTCTTCATATGATGTTGTATGTGTAATTCATCGGAGATAGTAGCCTTTGGCTACTCTAAAATCCGAAGTTAAATTAAGACCTCTGGGGCCCGGGGGGGAGGGGGGGGTGGGGTTCCTGAAGATTAAAAGGGTCTTGCAGATTCTTTTTAACGCTCTAATAGCGGAGTGGAGTGGAGACTTAATATAGAGAGGATAACAATTGACAGTTACAATAAGACCTGATAAACTTGTGGTCTTCTATTAACGTAAAATCAATAAAATTAATGTCATTTGTGGTCTTAGTTAAAAGATATTTAAAATTTCCAATCTCTCTTTGCCTTCCTTAAAAACCCATCCAATAGATTGGCTACTGCGCTGGTCATTTTGGTCATTTGCAGGTGAAACATCCTCTGGTAAAAGTAGCTTGATCAATCTTATTCTTGGCGAGGACATTCTACCGTGCAGTACTGCCACCACAACGTCCACCATATGTGAACTGAAGTATGGAGAGACACCTACAATGGTGGTGCACTTTAAAGACAAGGATCCTGAAACAGGGGAGACGACTAAAAAAATTCCACTCCACAAACCTAATGATCAAAGTACTTATCTTGAGCAGATCTCGACTTACGTCCACCAGAAACATATGGGTTCAATGTTGAAAAAGGTTGAGCTTTTCTGGCCCCATGAACTTTTACAGGTAATTATTTTATATTTTGTTCTCAGCCGAATAAGGATCTAGAACGCGATCGGCTACAAACACTGAGCTGCTAAAATTTCTACGATCAGCATCTGTTATAGAAGAGCGCATTAACCAACCCAAACAATTTCAATGTACGGCCATACCATGTACCATGCCATGCTAAACTGCTCCACCAATAATAGCGGAACTCTCTCGCGCGCGTAGCCGAGTACCACGGGTAAGAAAATTTAGTTATCTATGCACCCGAGAAATTTTGCTGGTCACGTGTGCTTCCGCTCCATAGGGAAACCGGATATGAAATGTCACATTTCTAGCTTGAATGGGAGCCTGTAAACTATCTTTAACTTGATAATAGATATCTTATCATGGTAAATTGACAGCTGTCAAAACAGGGTGTCCGCTGACCAGCATCACATGAGGCACCAACCCAGGTGCCAATCCATCGAGGGGTTTTCCGCTGAGCAGTTATAAGCTTTAAATTGATTGCAGACTCAAGTTTATGTTTTTAGCTGGTCCTCAAAAGTCATATGGTCCTCCACTAAAGTTAAGTACAGATTTGTGGATTTCTTTGCAACGGTTCCAAGTTCATTCTCCAAAGTAAATTATAAATGCATAAACGGAAGGCTCGCTTTAAGCTCTGGCTAAATCTATATGCTGAACCAAACCAAAGGTGTTATGGAGGTTGCTGCAGATCACTACGAGGAATTTTATGAAAACTATATTCTCAAGATTTCTTAGAAAATCCTAGAATAACAGGGAAATGGTGAAAATTTTGAGTTTTTTTTTTTGGAATTTATGGGATTTGTTTTGCAATGGTATCCCCTAAATTAGCACCAGTTGAAATAAATTTAATTGTAAAGTTACAGTGAATAGAATAGCCTTAAGCACAGCCTTAAGTTGTTTTTGAATGCGGAGAGAAATGTAAAACCGCCCTCTTGCGGGCTAACCTCGCTCTCAGTAACTTTTGCCCTTCTGAGGCACATTTGTGTTTTACCTTGTTTTAAAAATAAAATTCAATTGTTTTGCAATGATCCATATGCTCTTATCTGAATTACAGAAGGGAACAGTGATCATTGATAGCCCTGGTGTCGGAGAATCTGACGAAATGGACGAGATGGTGATTCAGTATCTGCCTGAAGCTTTTGCTTTTATATATGTCGCTAACAGTTCAATTGCAGGGGGAGTCAAAAAAGACAGAGTAAGTACCTGGATAATTGTGAGTCCGTTCCGGGAATTTACACGGATAGAAGCTAGGCCTGTCCCGCTTGCGCTCATAAAGTGCTGGAAAGTTGCTTCCTGGAATGCCAAAACGTTGCTAAGAAATAGCCAAAAATCTAAAAACTTATGCTACCCAATTTTCTAAAGTTTCTACCTAAATTTCTTGATATTTTTAAACAAAAGACTTAGTGAATTAAAAAGCTCTATTTTTTTTTTTTTGCAATAATTACTCACATCAGTCAAGAAATAAAGTCTAAAACTTACCTTTAAAGAGTTTTTCACTTAATATGGGCGAAATATAAGGATACCATGCTAAAAGAATTTTAATACGTTGTATGAAAATAAATCAGGCTTTTTCTTTATTGTTGAACGAAATGTGTATTAAAGTTGTTTTATTAAAGCTTACCTTGTACAGACTGTCTTACAAGCCTGTTAGGATGCCGAGAGCCCGTGGCGACACCACCACACTATCAATTATTTATACGGCAAAAATTTTAGAAGACGTTAACGAGAAATATTCTTTGTTCTTTTGTTCCATAAATGAGCTAAAATAAAATGTGCATTAAATTCCGCTTAATTTTAAGCTTACCTTTTCTGTGTTTTCTTGTGTTTATTTATGCTGACTGCATTTCAGGCCCGGTTAGGCACGTTTAACTATGCCTTTTCAGCCCTGCGAAACCAGCCCTGCGTCAAGTTGGAAACTTTATGCGTTCAAAAGGTTGATAAGCATTCAAGAAATTCGCATATAAATTGAAGTCTTCTATGAAATCGTTGACTTTTTCACGCTTGATATGTGCTATAAACCTGTATTTTGCTCAAATGTTGCACAGAAAGGCAAAAACTTACACAAGGTTGCTTGAACCGCAACAATTGCTTCAAACGTCAAAAGTTGCTTAGCACAATCGGGGTAGGCCTAATCAAAGCTAAGAGTATTAACTATTCGATATTAGCGGAAACGGGGCAATTATTCTGTAAAATACCTATTCTAGAATCTTATATTGTATTCTCCAAAAAAATAAAAACATCTTGAGTTTTGTTAAACTCAGTCAGTACCATATTTTCTTTAGAAATAGGCAATTAATTCACTTAGAGCTGGTAATATCTAAATCAGTGAACAGCAAACGGCTAAGTTGAAGCGTTGCTTTCAAGTTATAGTAAGCAAAAGAAAATGTATATGATGCACGTCTGGATTTATCGATGGTCCGATTGCTGCTGCATGTATACAGTTGAACAAAGCCAACAACAACAAAACAACAAGAATATTGTGAGGAGTCATGAATTATTATGACAAACCAAAAATTAAATTCAAGATTAAGCGCGTATAGGGATTAAGGGTATCAAGGTACGTCAAGGTTACTTAAAGGTGAAAGTTAACTTACTAACCTTTGGTTCAAATGTCCCGAGGGAAACTCCCATACATGAGCGGGGATGGTCGTCGTCTCATTTAGGGGTGCAATTAATTAATTGCAGATTTCAGTATCACTTAGGGTGTTCATCATGGAATGCCAATATTTTTACGAGGTCTGTACTTCTCCTATTTGGTTGTATGTTTGAGAAAGGTATTTTTAGGGGCCATGTCAAGCCTGAGCCACGCCTAGATCGACCTCCATATTCGGTGTAACTCCAATTTTCCTTTGAACCTCTTCGCCTATTTCAACGATGCTAATACGGTACAAACTTTCGCGCCCCAAACTGACTCTTACCCTCTTGTTGTGGTCTTTTGCTACCTAATAATGAAACTTTAAGTTATCGTGTCAACGTTAATTTTTACTCGCAGCTTGTAAAACTTCTCCAAAGCGCGAGGGATGTGTCAATCGAGGTGCCAGGAGAAGGAAAAGAGGATGGGAATCTATCGCTTGATATACAGGAACGTCTGTTATCCAAGTGCGCTTTGTTTGTGTGCAACAAATGGGACTCCGTCCCGGAGAAAGATGTGCAACTCGTTAAGAATGAAGTTATAGAGAAACTCAAAAGGGTGTGGCCTGGTGTTGATCCCGATTCACAGATCATTTACATGTCAACCACGAAAGCTAGTGATGCTCAAAGCCTTGGTGTTGTCTCCAAAGAATTTTCCTCTTTAATGGAAGGATTGAGGTCATTGGTCTTGCAGAGTATAGAAGCAAAGCTGGAACTTCATTGGGAGTAAGCTTTATTATGCATGTTTTGTCCACCTAACTGGAAAACATTTAATGTCACAAAATATTTAAGGGCAAGGAAGAATAGTGCACCATTTTTGTACACAGGAGTTTCCGTTTAGTGCTCAAACACAAATGAAATATTGGTTTTCAAATCAGAGGAACGGACACCTAAAAACGCCTGCGGGGGAGGCTAGTGTGTAGCCTGCGAAAAGCAGGCGCATTTCCGGTCGTGAGAAGCTACGACCGGATATACGTCTGCTGTTCGCAGGCTAACACGTGTGTACCAGGTGTAAATTTTCGAATATTTTACAGGATTGATTACATCCGCGGATTCACAAATGCGATTTTTTTGTTGTTGTGAGAAGGGGAAGGGCCCGGGGGCTGGTGGGATGGGAGAAGAGAGTAGAAGTTATGGTTTGGTAGAGGTTTGACGTTGACTATTTCTGAATTCCGAAAGGTATTTCATGTCACACTTGGCACGGCTAGTGCTTAAGCCTTCAACACTGGAAATAGCTGTTCTCTCACAATACCATCTGCATTCGCTTTGTTTCTTCGACGTCTCCGCGCTTCCCTTTTGGTGTCGAAGAAATGTGCATTGCTCTTTGTATAGTGTGCAAACTACAGACCTCTTATACGGTTATTAGGGTGAAAAGTTACATAAGAGACATAATTTCAATTTGTTGAAATTTTGAGAAAGAACGTAAAAGATAAAGGTTTTGCGAAAATGATTTCTGGCCCCAATTTTTCTGAAGCAAGACTGCAATATTTTTTGTTATAGATGGCTTTACAAACTTCTTTCGAGGATTTTCATTCAAGCAAAAGTGTTTGTGGTAAACGCTTCAAAGAGCCCCGAGGAAATCAAGGAAAGACTGGACAAAATTTTTAACCGCTTAGAGGCAATTGAAAATGATCAAGGGAAAGCCAGAAAAGACCTCCGCGAATTGTTCAGCGAACAAGTTAACAGCGTTGTGCATCAACTCTCGCAACATCTCTTGTCAGACGACATAAAGAAACGCTTTACAAAGTGGTCCAAAGAAGAGGCTCCAGATGAGGATGGGTCCTGGAAGGAAGTTGAAGAGAATGTAAACGCCGCTTTGTCCAGCCGTTTTCTAGAAATTGTAGATCAGTGGGAAGAGGAAAACAAAGTGTTTTCAACTACTCGTACTTTCCTCATGGAGCAGTTTCACGATTACTTTAATAATGTCGAATTCAAATTACAGAATGTTCAAAGCGAAGCCGCGGATGACGGCTCCAGCAATCCAAACAAGGTAGCCTTTAGAATTCAACTCTCATTTTTGCAGAAAGCCTTTTGGAACATAAAGAATGTTGCTTTAGGCGTCGCGAACTGGATTAATAACGTTCGAAATTTCAGGGTAATGAAAGCGATGAAAAGCGTTAACGATTTGGCTTCAAATGTTGTAAAAATCTTGTACAAAGATTTATTAAAAGACGTGGCTAAAGATATTCTCACTGATAGTTTAAAAAAGAAGCTTAAACCGTTTGTGGAAGACAAATTAAAGGATGCTAAGCTCTATCTTGATAGAATGGAAGCTCGTCTGCAAGAGCTGCTTGAGGCGGACAGGCAACTTTATGAGCAACTCAGTAAACGATCGGCTCGCTATCAGCCTGTGTTCGATGAGGTAAAACAGCACAGGGATCAACTGGCAGAATTTGGCTTAAGCGAAGTTTGTGCTGTAAAAGTCGATGGCAAGGAACTGGAGTGGAAAGAAGAAGCATCTTCCTGCCTTGGCCGTGGAGCATTCGGTGCCGTTTACCAAGGAACGATGAGAAGAGATGGAGAGGTAACAATAGTAGCATTGAAGGTGTGGAATGAGGCGCTTGATGCCGCAAATGCAAAAGAAATCATGGAGGAGATAAAAAATTTGAGGTAATGATTGTACACTCACTAGTCCGGAACATACCTCCACTCAAACTTTTTTTAAAGCACAGTCACTTGCCTGTCATATGCATGTTCTTCGGCAGTATCATTGATAATATGTTCAAGTTTCCTTGCAGATTTTCCTCGAAAAACAGTTGAAATCTATTGTCCGACGAGTGTTATTTTTGTGTATGTTTGCTTTGAGTCACTTTGAGTCCGTGAAAGTTTAGTAATTCGGCTCTTTTTTCGATTCTTCTACAGCGGCTGTCGGTGATCTCTCGCAACAGTTAGGCTGCCGCGCCACTATCCTACGTGACGTCAGTCGTGGATAATTTTTGTTGATATTCCCGCCATCAGTAATGAGTGACGTCAATGATAAACTACAGTGGAAAATCGATATACCGAAGGGCCAAATACCTGGCAACATGTGGTATTAATATTAATAATAATAATAATAAATTAATTAATTTATAATTATCAATCTTCGTCTCTTCTGTTAATTAGAGTGCTAAACCACCCTCACATTGTGAAGTTTTATGGCATATTACTGGACAAAGGAACTTCAAAAACGGCTTTGGTCATGGAAAAGTGCAAAGGAAATTTAAAGACCCACATCTTTAGTGGTCCAGAGTCAGTTCCTGGCAAATCTGAAAACCCCGCTGTCTTCAAAGACGTATGCCGTTGTGCAAAAGAGATCACCGATGGTTTGGCTTTTATGCATGCGAAGGGAGTTGCACACCGGGACCTCAAGCTGGAAAACATATTGGTAATAATCGTACAACAATAAATGCATAGATAAGTTTCTGGCCTGTGTATAGCCGCCCCCTCCCCTCAGAAAAAAAATTGGAGAAGGGGCGTCTGTGATTCAATGTTGCTCAGAAACATCGTGTATTGCAATAATTTTGAACAAAAGCCCTTACAAACCCAAGTTATTAGTTTGAAATAAAGTGTCGACAGGTCAGACGCAACTCATTAGCCTGTGAGAAAGCCTGTTCACAGGCTACAAATCATAAGCTCGTGATAGTGTGAAACGTGACCTTAACGTTTGGTTGAGCAACAGAAGTTTTCCTCCTTTACTCTCTCAGAGGCACCCAGCAACTTTTTTCTGTAAAATAACTATTCGAAGGAGAAAATATTGCCTAGAAATTTCTAAAACTTGAGAAAAGCTAAAGATTTCTGGATAACCGTTCCATACGTCTAAAATATTCGGAGGTTTTGTAATAGCTTAACTACGATATTCGGAGGTTGGGTTATTCACACTTTAATACCAAAGTATTGCGATTAAAGTTAAAAAAGGTCTCCTAAAACTTTCGGTATAAAGACAAAACGTCCCCTATAATACGGGTTGCACAGGTGAAAATTCGTCCTTTAAAAATTTGTCCGGACGCGTGTAAACCAGACTCGTACCCAGTCGCTATTTAAGTGTTTTTTCGGGTGAGGGAAGATTGGGGATTAGGTTGAGGCGCGCACGGGGTAATCCCCCCAATCTTCTCTCACCCCAAAAAACACTTAAATAGCGACTGGGTGCGAGTCTGCGTGTAAACGGCGTCTCAGAGAAATAAAGAAAAAAGTATAGTTAGTGCGCTCTTCTAAAAGTTTATATTCCTTGTCCCATTAAAGCTGACTGACGAAAATACAGTGAAGATTGCAGACGTAGGCCTGGCGAAAGCAGAAATAGACATCACCGGTACCTATGCGGGAACACCTGTTTATATGGCACCGGAAGTGTTTCATTCCCAAGTGTACAACACCAAGGCAGACATCTACAGTCTGGGGCTGTTAATGTGGGAGATGTGGTACGGACAGAGAGTCTTTGTTAACGTTGCAGCAACAACACTTCAAGATTACTTTGATTGGGTCGATAAAGGAAACCGTCCAGTGGACAGGCAGGGCTGCAAGAAGCCTCCATCCTTCTGGTGCAAGCTGATGACAGAGTGTTGGGGCAGTAATCCAGCGAAACGCCCCACAGCCAGAGAATGTAACCAAAGAATAGTCGGGGTCTGATACTAATACCTGAGCCGTTATAGGATAATGTGATAAACTAGCATTTGTCAGAGCTTTGTGGCAAAATTCAAGAAGCTTCAAAAGAACGATTCAAAAATTCGTAAGAGGCCAGGTTTCTCTATTGTCAATCTCAGAAGAGGCAGGCACTCAAAAACCCATAGAAATTCGATAAAAATGATGCATGTAACCGACGCTCAGAACAAGGTAACGCCTATATTCAGAACTCGGAAATAGAAAGTTGTAGTTAGCAATTTATCTGCTATTATATTACTACTGAGCTACTCTTGTACAATGTAGCTTCATGGTAAGCAGCAAGAGCTTTATTCTCTCTTGTAATCAAATCTCGAATTGTTTTAACAATTACAGTTTTTGTTAACAGTGCTCTCAGGAAAGCAGTAGATAACAACAGATTGAAGCTCCTGATGATAAATTTTTATTGTACTTTTTGATCTGTCAGGCATGGCTCCAAGAAGTCAATGAGTTGTCAAAGGAATCATGGAGTCTATAAATAGGTTGATGTTAGTCTAGTTAAGTGTTCT
>OZ038003.1:2467500-2472500 GCA_964035705.1 Porites rus | reverse complement strand
TACGATTACATTCTTAGTTACCGTTGTTATATAACAAACTCAATACGATTACATTAAAACCAAACTATATACCAAATACCTAATTCCTGCTCTCTTAGGTCGCATAATAATATTCACACTCTATATAAAATTAAACCACTCTGTTTAATGCAAATTACTTACTAAATAAATGTACATATACTGCGTTAGAAAAAATTATTGTATTTCGAACATACAGCCCGCTGATGCCCTAATTTGTCAATGACAGAAATTTGAAAATAAAAGCACTTCCGTTCAATCCATTTAATTGGGACACTGGAACTGCGAAAAATAATTTTGCGTCACAATCATTTTTGTATAACTTACACATCATGCAAGCTTTTAACGGTGAGAGGTAACCGTTGATTGTTGCGACTCAATTTTTTTGGTTCAATAATTACTCTCCTTTACTAGTTTCATAATTTACATTCTAATAATACACAACCAACAAAGGAAAATAATTCTTGAACCAAGAAAATAAACATAGCAAAGAACCACAACATGAGCAATTTGAAGCTTCTGTTACGCAATTCGCCAGCGATAATGGTCGCTTATTGGAGGCCACAAAAATGGCCTCATATTTCAAATGACAACGACTTCTCGATTTGCACTCATCCGTTTTGTCGATAACAGCTGAACTCATCCAGCATCATGTTATCGCCAAGACAGATTAAGTGCCTGTATTTTATGAAGCCTATACTATTTTCTGTGGAGCATTTGATAACGTGAATAAATTAAATTAAATAATTTATTTCACTTCACATATTCCCAATGTCATAAATTAGGCTTTTAACTGGTTAGTTTTATAACTTAAGCAATGGAACTTATATATACGTTACCACGAACTTGTTTGATAGTGGGGGTTCAACTCATTTCAATCAAGATTTCTTGACTGACAAAATGTCTTGAGATTGGAAGGAAAGACGTTCATCTCCTACCCGCACTGAATTATCTTTTGCTGCACCCCCCTGAAAAGAAGGGTCTTGGTGTGGGGACCGGGGGAGGCCACTTCAGACGGTGATGGTGTAGACAATTGAAATCCTTCACCATAAAGGAAATTTCTTTCACCCACGTTGATCGCGTAGAAAAGACCACAATTTTTAGAGACCGTGCTGTCATGTTATACGATGTCACCGTCAGACAAAGGAATAACTGGTCTCCTCTCATCATCATCCTCGTCATATTCTTCAGTTTTCTGATCATCATAGTTGATGTTATCAAAGTCTCTGTTAATATTTCCTTTAAATATAACCGCCCTCTTGCTTTGCTTGCTGTTTACCATCATTGCTTTGTCGTTTGTTGGTTCATTGTCAACGGTGTATACAATTCTGAAATCAAATTTGAAAACGTATTAGATAAGTGTCATGGAAAAATTTGAAGAAAACTTCCTGTTACCTTTTCGTTTTACTAAGACCAAATGAAAGCTAATGCGCAGTACTTTCCGGTGTCAATGCTTTTTTTAGCCCCTGGATGAAAACCAAAAGAAACTTTGTGACCATTCAAATGAAAGCTGCTGAACAATATAATGCATTTCCCGTGCGACTCAGCTTTATTGGTAGCAGTACAAGGTGGGTTCTAAGTTGTGAGTCTGTAGATGGAACCCCTAAGGGAAAAGAAATGGTTCTGTGAGCAAGCGGCAATTTTTTCTCCAAGGATTTCCAAATTTTTCCAAAAGTTATTAATTCGTTGCAAGAAAAACAAGCCTCATTTGTATTGAGGGTCTTTTTATTGACTTACTGAAGTCATGGTGAACGCTTTTTCCTTGCAATGACAACCAAGAATACACATACAGAGCCAGTCGAGCAAGGCCAGAGCCGAACCAGTCTGTTTGTCAACAATGTTCACAGACGGGTTTGATGTATAATTCACAATAACAGGTGACAGACGCGTTGTTGCTTCTGTAACTGTAGGCTTTTCAGTTGAAGTCGGAGGCGAGGCTTTTAGGAAGAGGAAAAAATAGTTATTGAAAAATCTAATCGGCTATAGTATAGTATAAAGAGGAGAAAACAGTTATTAACAAATCTAATCGACTATATTCTAGTATAAAGAGGAGAAAACAGTTATTAACAAATTTAATCGGCTATAGCATAGTATAAAGAGGAGAAAACAGTTATTAACAAATCTGATTGGCTATTCGCCCCATTTAAGAGAATCCAAGACAGCCTTGGATTCTGGATTCCACACTGTAGGTTCCGGATCCCAGGTAATGGTTCTAGAATCCTTGTCAGTGGAACTTGGAATCCGGATTCCGATTCCACAACAAAAAGTTGCCGGGTTCCGGATTCCAATATTCCACATCTCCTTAGATATGACGAGGCTATAGTTTGCTATGACCACAACGCGACAAAGAGGGGTAGAGAAAAACAATAAACTAACACTATGAGTACGTGAGTGACTTACTTTCTTTACATGTTTTCCCGGGAAAACATGTAAAGAAAGTAAGTCACTCATTAAATGTAAATGTAAATGTTTGTTTGTTTGTTTGTTTGTAAATGTTTGTTGTCAACTTATGAAAAAAGACACTTCAATATGCATTTTTTGCTAGGGGCACCCAACGTCAATTCTTGGAAAATATCTGTTCGGAAGACGATTTGAGATCTAGAACTTTCGGAACATTTGTTGTAAAATTTCTTGCTTGCCTGCCTCTCCTAGGATTTTCGAAAATCTGAAAAATGGTATAATTGCCCATTTTTAACGGATTTTTACCCTAAAAAGGTCACCTAGAATTTTCTGAAGCCTTCTTTCTGGCTGAAATTTTCGAAAAGGTAATTTTTGACCCCTATAATTTTCGGATCACTAGACTTTCAGCTCGAAAATCCGAACAGATTTTTGGGGATAAAAATATGCCTACAGAGGATATTACATGGCCGCGCAGAGATCCGAAATTTCTCTTCGAGTGTTGAAAAGTATTTCACGAGTGAGCGCTTTATATGGCACCTGAAGTGTTCCTTTCACAAATCTACTGCACAAAGGCAGACATCAGTACAGCCTGGAGCTGATAATGTGGGAGATTCGTTCATTCATTCAGTTTTTATTTGCCATATATATACAAAATTTTACAATTTAAGGTTGGAATAATAAGATTAAAAAAAGTAAATGGCGAGGAGACCTGAAAGAAACCACGAAGCTTATAATGAGTCAGGTCTCCTGACGTGATGATGGTACGGACAGCGGACCTTTTTTGCTGTCGCTCCAATAACAACGCTGCAAGTATTCTTTGACTGAGTGGGTAATGCATCAGTCAATTCCACCGGCGCCCAGCCCCCCCCCGGGCTACTGCGGGGCATTTGCCCGCCTTGTCAGTCCCGGGGGTGGGGCGTTTGCAAATTTTGCACTTCCCGGGGGCCAGCCATCTGCCAACTCCCGGGCCATTCCCGAGCTTTTGACACGCACGCGGTTTCCTATCTGAATATAAATACACAGAAGGTTTTACTGGAAAAAAAGCATATTGGCTCATCTGTCAAGGACAGGAATAAATTGTAGAGGATTGTAAGGGCATGTTCTCGATTTTACATGTATGTATGCATTTATTCATTGCTTATCAAGCCAGAATTACATAGCGAAATTGGAGCTATCGATGTGAATCAACGTTTTTTGGTTATTGAATCAAATTTCTGTTGATATTATTTGAAGAGCACCCTTTCATATTTATAAATCTATTCATAACATATAACTTTACAGCGCTCTATTAATTTTAATGTCAATAATTTTATATCAATACTAAAACCATAAACTGGTGCATGTCGTCGCGGCGTGAAGTCTTATTTAGAATCCTAGCGCTATTGCGAAGGAAGACGTTAATTGAAACAAAAAATCGCACTTTAAAATGGCACTATTGGACTGTGCGATCAATAAAAAATGTTGCACTGTTGACGGAGGACGGGGCATTTGCCCTCTTTTTTCTTCCCCACCCCGGGGGATTTGCCAGCTCAAGAGTCCCCACCCCTGGGAATTTGCCATCCTAAGCGAAAAAAATGCTAATTCCCGGGGGTCAGCCCGGGGGGGCCTGGGCGCAGGTGGAATTGACTGATGCATAAAGGTAACCGCCCAGTTCACAGGCAGAGCTGCAAGAAGCCTCCATCCTTCTGGTGCAAGCTGATGACAAAATGTTGGGACAGTAATCCAGAGAAACGCCCCACAGCCAGTGAATGTAACCAAAGAATAGTCAGGGTCTGTAAGATCTGAAACTAATGCCCGAGCTGTTATAGGATAATGTGATAAACTAGCATTTGTCAGAGCTTTGTGAAAAAATTCCAGAAGCGTCAAAAGAAGGATTCAAAAATTCGTAAGGTGCCAGGTTTCTCCATTGTCAATCTCAGAAGAGGCAGGCGCTCATAAACCCATAGAAATTCGATAAAAATGATGCTAAGAACCGACGACCGAACGACGCTAAGAACACTAAGAACAAGGTAACGCATAAACCAATTTCAATTAAGGTTGCTACCGTGAACCATGTTTCATAGCCTGCAGTGCACTGTGGTAAACCCTTTTGTAGCGGGAAGTTTAGTCTTGTTCACGTTCATTGAAATAATGGAGACCATTTGTGAAAAGGCGTTCAAGAGAGCTTTCAAGTCAAATGGCTGCTAAAACAACTTCATTTGTTGTTCGTAAAATGGCGCAAGTTCCATTTATGTAAACATTAGATGTCATTGATTCATAGGCTTCGCAATTTACTGTTTACTTTTCATTAGATCTGTATACTAAAGAATGTGCTGTTTGTTTCAAACTTCTTTTGTACCGAATTATATTTTTTTTGCCTCTGGTGGTGTTGTTATACTTGCATTTTATAAATGAAAGAATTGTGCTAGCTTGAAATTGAGTCCATTTGTGCCTACTTTGAGCTACCTTTCAACCTGCTTTCAACCAAAAAAAGCAGATCGATGCCTGTATGGTATGTATGCTGTCCAAACCATAACTTAAGATACATCCCTAACAATAGCCTCTTACACATGATTGGCAACTATTACTTTTGAATGGGGATG